>JASXTE010000317.1:0-58143 GCA_030280995.1 Hemileia vastatrix | reverse complement strand
AGCTGAGAAAAGCGAGAGAGAGAAACAGAGAAGGCAAAGGTCAGTTGGTGAGCCTCATCAAGCTAGCTTTCGGAGGGGAGAAGGAAAAAGATCTGATCTCAGAATGAAGACTTACTTGGAAGAGAAGAAGCCAGAGAACCTAGGTCGGAAGCCAAAGAAGAAGCACCTTGTCCACCTTCGTTAGCGAGCGAAGTGGCGACAGATTGCAAGTCTGAAGCCAAGCTGCTGACAGCTCCAGTTGGGAGAGCGATTGGAGGAGTGGTTAGAGATGGAAGTCCAGTGGCAGGGGCTCCGTTCTCGATCGAAGAGACCAGAGATTCCAAGGATGAAGCGACGTCGGATGGAAGAGCAGAAGCGCTCAAGATCGAAGAGATGGCTGATCCTAGAGCTGGTGCAGAAGCAGTTGGAAGAGAAGAAGCTAGAGAACCTAGGTCGGAAGCCAAAGAAGAAGCACCTTGTCCACCTTCGTTAGCGAGCGAAGTGGCGACAGATTGCAAGTCTGAAGCCAAGCTGCTGACAGCTCCAGTTGGGAGAGAGACTGGAGGAGTGGTTAGAGATGGAAGTCCAGTGGCAGTGGCTCCGTTTTCGATCGAAGAGACCAGAGATTCAAGGATGAAGCGACGTCGGATGGAAGAGCAGAAGCGCTCAAGATCGAAGAGATGGCTGATCCTAGAGCTGGTGCAGAAGCAGCTGAGAAAAGCGAGAGAGAGAAACAGAGAAGGCAAAGGTCAGTTGGTGAGCCTCATCAAGCTAGCTTTCGGAGGGGAGAAGGAAAAAGATCTGATCTCAGAATGAAGACTTACTTGGAAGAGAAGAAGCCAGAGAACCTAGGTCGGAAGCCAAAGAAGAAGCACCTTGTCCACCTTCGTTAGCGAGCGAAGTGGCGACAGATTGCAAGTCTGAGCCCAAGCTGCTGACAGCTCCAGTTGGAGAGAGAGACTGGAGGAGTGGTTAGAGATGGAAGTCCAGTGGCAGTGGCTCCGTTTTCGATCGAAGAGACCAGAGATTCCAAGGATGAAGCGACGTCGGATGGAAGAGCAGAAGCGCTCAAGATCGAAGAGATGGCTGATCCTAGAGCTGGTGCAGAAGCAGCTGAGAAAAGCGAGAGAGAGAAACAGAGAAGGCAAAGGTCAGTTGGTGAGCCTCATCAAGCTAGCTTTCGGAGGGGAGAAGGAAAAAGATCTGATCTCAGAATGAAGACTTACTTGGAAGAGAAGAAGCCAGAGAACCTAGGTCGGAAGCCAAAGAAGAAGCACCTTGTCACCTTCGTTAGCGAGCGAAGTGGCGACAGATTGCAAGTCTGAAGCCAAGCTGCTGACAGCTCCAGTTGGGAGAGAGACTGGAGGAGTGGTTAGAGATGGAAGTCCAGTGGCAGTGGCTCCGTTTTCGATCGAAGAGACCAGAGATTCCAAGGATGAAGCGACGTCGGATGGAAGAGCAGAAGCGCTCAAGATCGAAGAGATGGCTGATCCTAGAGCTGGTGCAGAAGCAGTTGGAAGAGAAGAAGCTAGAGAACCTAGGTCGGAAGCCAAAGAAGAAGCACCTTGTCCACCTTCGTTAGCGAGCGAAGTGGCGACAGATTGCAAGTCTGAAGCCAAGCTGCTGACAGCTCCAGTTGGGAGAGCGATTGGAGGAGTGGTTAGAGATGGAAGTCCAGTGGCAGTGGCTCCGTTTTCGATCGAAGAGACCAGAGATTCCAAGGATGAAGCGACGTCGGATGGAAGAGCAAGAAGCGCTCAAGATCGAAGAGATGGCTGATCCTAGAGCTGGTGCAGAAGCAGCTGAGAAAAGCGAGAGAGAGAAACAGAGAAGGCAAAGGTCAGTTGGTGAGCCTCATCAAGCTAGCTTTCGGAGGGGAGAAGGAAAAAGATCTGATCTCAGAATGAAGACTTACTTGGAAGAGAAGAAGCCAGAGAACCTAGGTCGGAAGCCAAAGAAGAAGCACCTTGTCCACCTTCGTTAGCGAGCGAAGTGGCGACAGATTGCAAGTCTGAAGCCAAGCTGCTGACAGCCCCACAGTTGGGAGAGAGACTGGAGGAGTGGTTAGAGATGAAGTCCAGTGGCAGTGGCTCCGTTTTCGATCGAAGAGACCAGAGATTCCAAGGATGAAGCGACGTCGGATGAAGAGCAGAAGCGCTCAAGATCGAAGAGATGGCTGATCCTAGAGCTGGTGCAGAAGCAGTTGGAAGAGAAGAAGCTAGAGAACCTAGGTCGGAAGCCAAAGAAGAAGCACCTTGTCCACCTTCGTTAGCGAGCGAAGTGGCGACAGATTGCAAGTCTGAAGCCAAGCTGCTGACAGCTCCAGTTGGGAGAGCGATTGGAGGAGTGGTTAGAGATGGAAGTCCAGTGGCAGGGGCTCCGTTTTCGATCGAAGAGACCAGAGATTCCAAGGATGAAGCGACGTCGGATGGAAGAGCAGAAGCGCTCAAGATCGAAGAGATGGCTGATCCTAGAGCTGGTGCAGAAGCAGTTGGAAGAGAAGAAGCTAGAGAACCTAGGTCGGAAGCCAAAGAAGAAGCACCTTGTCCACCTTCGTTAGCGAGCGAAGTGGCGACAGATTGCAAGTCTGAAGCCAAGCTGCTGACAGCTCCAGTTGGGAGAGCGATTGGAGGAGTGGTTAGAGATGGAAGTCCAGTGGCAGGGGCTCCGTTTTCGATCGAAGAGACCAGAGATTCCAAGGATGAAGCGACGTCGGATGGAAGAGCAGAAGCGCTCAAGATCGAAGAGATGGCTGATCCTAGAGCTGGTGCAGAAGCAGCTGAGAAAAGCGAGAGAGAGAAACAGAGAAGGCAAAGGTCAGTTGGTGAGCCTCATCAAGCTAGCTTTCGGAGGGGAGAAGGAAAAAAGATCTGATCTCAGAATGAAGACTTACTTGGAAGAGAAGAAGCCAGAGAACCTAGGTCGGAAGCCAAAGAAGAAGCACCTTGTCCACCTTCGTTAGCGAGCGAAGTGGCGACAGATTGCAAGTCTGAAGCCAAGCTGCTGACAGCTCCAGTTGGGAGAGCGATTGGAGGAGTGGTTAGAGATGGAAGTCCAGTGGCAGTGGCTCCGTTTTCGATCGAAGAGACCAGAGATTCCAAGGATGAAGCGACGTCGGATGGAAGAGCAGAAGCGCTCAAGATCGAAGAGATGGCTGATCCTAGAGCTGGTGCAGAAGCAGTTGGAAGAGAAGAAGCTAGAGAACCTAGGTCGGAAGCCAAAGAAGAAGCACCTTGTCCACCTTCGTTAGGCGAGCGAAGTGGCGACAGATTGCAAGTCTGAAGCCAAGCTGCTGACAGCCCCAGTTGGGGAGAGAGACTGGAGGAGTGGTTAGAGATGGAAGTCCAGTGGCAGTGGCTCCGTTTTCGATCGAAGAGACCAGAGATTCCAAGGATGAAGCGACGTCGGATGGAAGAGCAGAAGCGCTCAAGATCGAAGAGATGGCTGATCCTAGAGCTGGTGCAGAAGCAGCTGAGAAAAGCGAGAGAGAGAAACAGAGAAGGCAAAGGTCAGTTGGTGAGCCTCATCAAGCTAGCTTTCGGAGGGGAGAAGGAAAAAGATCTGATCTCAGAATGAAGACTTACTTGGAAGAGAAGAAGCCAGAGAACCTAGGTCGGAAGCCAAAGAAGAAGCACCTTGTCCACCTTCGTTAGCGAGCGAAGTGGCGACAGATTGCAAGTCTGAAGCCAAGCTGCTGACAGCTCCAGTTGGAGAGAGACTGGAGGAGTGGTTAGGATGGAAGTCCAGTGGCAGTGGCTCCGTTTTCGATCGAAGAGACCAGAGATTCCAAGGATGAAGCGACGTCGGATGGAAGAGCAGAAGCGCTCAAGATCGAAGAGATGGCTGATCCTAGAGCTGGTGCAGAAGCAGTTGGAAGAGAAGAAGCTAGAGAACCTAGGTCGGAAGCCAAAGAAGAAGCACCTTGTCCACCTTCGTTAGCGAGCGAAGTGGCGACAGATTGCAAGTCTGAAGCCAAGCTGCTGACAGCCCCAGTTGGGAGAGAGACTGGAGGAGTGGTTAGAGATGGAAGTCCAGTGGCAGTGGCTCCGTTTTCGATCGAAGAGACCAGAGATTCCAAGGATGAAGCGACGTCGGATGGAAGAGCAGAAGCGCTCAAGATCGAAGAGATGGCTGATCCTAGAGCTGGTGCAGAAGCAGTTGGAAGAGAAGAAGCTAGAGAACCTAGGTCGGAAGCCAAAGAAGAAGCACCTTGTCCACCTTCGTTAGCGAGCGAAGTGGCGACAGATTGCAAGTCTGAAGCCAAGCTGCTGACAGCTCCAGTTGGGAGAGAGACTGGAGGAGTGGTTAGAGATGGAAGTCCAGTGGCAGTGGCTCCGTTTTCGATCGAAGAGACCAGAGATTCCAAGGATGAAGCGACGTCGGATGGAAGAGCAGAAGCGCTCAGATCGAAGAGATGGCTGATCCTAGAGCTGGTGCAGAAGCAGCTGAGAAAAGCGAGAGAGAGAAACAGAGAAGGCAAAGGTCAGTTGGTGAGCCTCATCAAGCTAGCTTTCGGAGGGGGAGAAGGAAAAAGATCTGATCTCAGAATGAAGACTTACTTGGAAGAGGAAGAAGCCAGAGAACCTAGGTCGGAAGCCAAAGAAGAAGCACCTTGTCCACCTTCGTTAGCGAGCGAAGTGGCGACAGATTGCAAGTCTGAGCCAAGCTGCTGACAGCTCCAGTTGGGGAGAGCGATTGGAGGAGTGGTTAGAGATGGAAGTCCAGTGGCAGGGCTCCGTTTTCGATCGAAGAGACCAGAGATTCCAAGGATGAAGCGACGTCGGATGGAAGAGCAGAAGCGCTCAAGATCGAAGAGATGGCTGATCCTAGAGCTGGTGCAGAAGCAGTTGGAAGAGAAGAAGCTAGAGAACCTAGGTCGGAAGCCAAAGAAGAAGCACCTTGTCCACCTTCGTTAGCGAGCGAAGTGGCGACAGATTGCAAGTCTGAAGCCAAGCTGCTGACAGCTCCAGTTGGGAGAGAGACTGGAGGAGTGGTTAGAGATGGAAGTCCAGTGGCAGTGGCTCCGTTTTCGATCGAAGAGACCAGAGATTCCAAGGATGAAGCGACGTCGGATGGAAGAGCAGAAGCGCTCAAGATCGAAGAGATGGCTGATCCTAGAGCTGGTGCAGAAGCAGTTGGAAGAGAAGAAGCTAGAGAACCTAGGTCGGAAGCCAAAGAAGAAGCACCTTGTCCACCTTCGTTAGCGAGCGAAGTGGCGACAGATTGCAAGTCTGAAGCCAAGCTGCTGACAGCTCCAGTTGGGAGAGAGACTGGAGGAGTGGTTAGAGATGGAAGTCCAGTGGCAGTGGCTCCGTTTTCGATCGAAGAGACCAGAGATTCCAAGGATGAAGCGACGTCGGATGGAAGAGCAGAAGCGCTCAAGATCGAAGAGATGGCTTGATCCTAGAGCTGGTGCAGAAGCAGTTGGAAGAGAAGAAGCTAGAGAACCTAGGTCGGAAGCCAAAGAAGAAGCACCTTGACTTGGAAGGTTTCCGTTTCCAAGTGAGATTGAAGGGACAGAAAGTACGGAAGAGGCCAACGAGTTCAACTGAGATGCCAAACTACTGACTTGAGTTGGAGCGCCTGTTGGGATGCTACCAATTGGAATCGAAGAAGAAGGGCCTAAAACGACGCTCGAGACGATGGAAACGACGCTTGAGAAGAAACCTCCTGCACCGTTTGTGGAAGTTGGAGGGAGGACAGATGTGATGCCTGTCGGAAGCGATAGGCCTGAGCTAGCAGTGACTACGGTTGAGGTGGTGCTGATGGCACCTGAGGCTGAACAAGCGACTGGAGCTCCAAAGCGTTGACACAGATGTTGACAGTTGCAACGCCGCCTAAATCGAGACTTGCACCTGCTCCGACTCCACTCGAGGCTGCCAGAGTGGCGCTGAGAGCTGGAGCTTGAACGGAGGCTGGGATCGAGGTAGGAACTGAGAGATGAGAGAGAAAAGGGAGAAAAGAGAAGAAGAAGTGAGCGGATGAGATTCGAGACTTTTCAGAGAGCTCTTGTCGAAAAAGACAAGGTAAAGCTCATGTTCGATTCTCTTCGAGCTATTTTCTACTCACCAGATCCTCCAGCAGAGATTGAGGCCGAAGCGGATGGAGAGACGACAGCGGAAATGACGTTTGAGACGACGCTTGATCCTAGGGAAACCAAAGAAGAGGCAGCTCCAGATCCACCGTTTACTGGCAAGCTAGAAGCGGAAGGAATGACGCTGGTCAAGGCTAGGGATCCTGAAGCGACTGGAATCGAGGCGGATGGAGAGATGGCGTTCGAGATCACGCTTGAGGCTGCTGAAGAAAGCGAAGAGAGTAGCCCACCTCCAACCGAAGAAGCAGCTCCAGAACCTGGAATCGAGACTGGTAGACCGCCTGAAGATGGAGCTGCTGAGCTAGCAGTGACTACGGTTGAGGTGGTGCTGATGGCACCTGAGGCTGAACAAGCGACTGAGCTCCCAAAGCGTTGACACAGATGTTGACAGTTGCAACGCCGCCTAAATCGAGACTTGCACCTGCTCCGACTCCACTCGAGGCTGCCAGAGTGGCGCTGAGAGCTGGAGCTTGAACGGAGGCTGGGATCGAGGTAGGAACTGAGAGAGAGAGAGAAAAGGGAGAAAAGAGAAGAAGAAGTGAGCGGATGAGATTCGAGACTTTTCAGAGAGCTCTTGTCGAAAAAGACAAGGTAAAGCTCATGTTCGATTCTCTTCGAGCTATTTTCTACTCACCAGATCCTCCAGCAGAGATTGAGGCCGAAGCGGATGGAGAGACGACAGCGGAAATGACGTTTGAGACGACGCTTGATCCTAGGGAAACCAAAGAAGAGGCAGCTCCAGATCCACCGTTTACTGGCAAGCTAGAAGCGGAAGGAATGACGCTGGTCAAGGCTAGGGATCCTGAAGCGACTGGAATCGAGGCGGATGGAGAGATGGCGTTCGAGATCACGCTTGAGGCTGCTGAAGAAAGCGAAGAGAGTAGCCCACCTCCAACCGAAGAAGCAGCTCCAGAACCTGGAATCGAGACTGGTAGACCGCCTGAAGATGGAGCTGCTGAGCTAGCAGTGACTACGGTTGAGTGGTGCTGATGGCACCTGAGGCTGAACAAGCGACTGGAGCTCCCAAAGCGTTGACACAGATGTTGACAGTTGCAACGCCGCTAAATCGAGACTTGCACCTGCTCCGACTCCACTCGAGGCTGCCAGAGTGGCGCTGAGAGCTGGAGCTTGAACGGAGGCTGGGATCGAGGTAGGAACTGAGAGAGAGAGAGAGAAAAGGGAGAAAAGAGAAGAAGAAGTGAGCGGATGAGATTCGCGACTTGATCGACAGTTATCGTCGAAAAGAGAGAAGGTAAAGCTCATGTTCGATTCTCTTCGAGCTATTTTCTACTCACCAGATCCTCCAGCAGAGATTGAGGCCGAAGCGGATGGAGAGAGACGACAGCGGAAATGACGTTTGAGACGACGCTTGATCCTAGGGAAACCAAAGAAGAGGCAGCTCCAGATCCACCGTTTACTGGCAAGCTAGAAGCGGAAGGAATGACGCTGGTCAAGGCTAGGGATCCTGAAGCGACTGGATCGAGGCGGATGGAGAGATGGCGTTCGAGATCACGCTTGAGGCTGCTGAAGAAAGCGAAGAGAGTAGCCCACCTCCAACCGCAGAAGGTGAAGAGATTACGCTACTCGGAAGAGTCGCACCCAAAGACGAGGAACCTGAAGTCAAAAACAAGAATCAAGTCAGCAGTCGCCCTCGAACTCGAAAGCAAAGTCATAGTGAAAGACTTACGAGAGATACCGGCAGAGGCTGAAAGTGAAGCAGAAGGAGAAATTACCACTGAGGAGATTCCCGATCCACAGAAGCAGCAATTGAAGATGGAGCAGCTACAACTGATGAGACTACGTTAATTGAACTTGCTGCCACTGATGAACTTGGTTGTGAACTTGAGGCGGCGGCTGAGCTGCTTGCGACAGTTGGACTTGTTGCGCTGGAACTGCTGGCACCTGCAGAAGTGCTAGAAGATCCACTTCCACAAGGGACTGCACTTCCAAGAAGGTTTACACAAAGACTGACAGGACCCAAACTAACGTTCGCACCGACTCCATTCGAAGCAGCTATAGTTGCAGAAAGTAGAGATGAAGAGCTGTGACTTGAGACTGCAGTAGGAGTAGCGCTTGCACTTGAAGGAGCTGCATTGGATGAAGATGCTTGGAACTCGGAGTGATTGAAGAAGAAGGTGCAGCAGCAGCGGAAGATGAAGGTGAAGAGGCAGCAGCCTTTGATGAACTTGGAACTGCAGATGAACTTGGAATTGAAGTTGGAATTGCACTTGTGATTGCGCCTGTTCCTCCCAAGCTAACTCCTATTCTCTTCTCGAGTCCACTGAGTCGGTCTCTCAAGCCTTGGAATGGGACAGCTTGAACTGATGTCAGTTCAGAAGCTAATAGAGCTCCGGAAAGAAGAGCTGTTGAAATCTTGACCATCTTTGTGTTTGCTTTTTGATATTGATTCGGAAGAACTTATAGAGCAATGAGGTGAAAGATTCAATAATGTAGAAGAGTGGAACCTAGAAGCCTGCGACCTGTGGAAGGGAGGGAAAAAGGGGAGTGAAAGAAAAAGGAGAGAAGGCAGAGACGATCAAATACAGAGGGTTTGCAATATACTAGGGAAGGACCAGAAAGGAGACTTGAGATGGTTGGAAGATTTATGTTTTTGCTTTTGATGAAAAGATGGAAGAAAGTGCGAAGCTGTCACTTGAGACTGGAGGTGGGGAAGTAGGGGAGATGAGACTTGAGCGGGGTTGGAAGGGGTTGTTGATTTTGAGGTTCGAGTTGGTGGCGATTTCGATCTACGAGAAAGCGGTTTCCTTCGAAGTTTTGAGATTTGAAAGAAGTAGGGATATTTGCAGTCCGCTTTGTGTATTGTAGAAAGAGAAGATGAGGTAGGAGTGGTGGAGAAAGGGAGATGGAGGTAATTCGCGAAGGGGGAAGAGGGAACGCACAAGCAAAGTTCTTTGTTTTCTTTATAAACTCCAGCAAACGAATCAAGAAAGACTTTCGGAGTTTCGATCTCTAACTCTTTGGAAAAAGCTGAGGCTGTTACATATTCTAGAGTGGCGGTCCGAATCGAGGTCTAGTCACACTGGAGTCCCCAAATACAAAAAGATCGAATCTAGACACCGTTCTGCTGCATTCGAGATTTTTGATTTGAACCAGTGTTCAGCAGGGCCTGTTGTTTGGGCGGAGAGAACCGATGTCTTGAGAATTCAAAGAGCTGTTTTGTTCACCAGGCCTGAATAGAGGCACTCGACGAGAGCTGGTCAAGGCTCAAGGATTTGGTGGAGATAGGTCTGCTGGCTTTGTAATACGACGCAGAAGGTTAGATTGAAGGTTCTGGTTCGAACCCATTGTTTGTGTTTGTGATTGTGCAACAAGGGGAATGGACTGCATGCAGTCGACTCGTTGTGGCGCTTCTGCGTCTTTATTAGAAGGGGTTGAAACCTGAGACACGAGGTGTCCGGCCATCCTGGCAGCTGCTGAGATCAAAGACCGTTTTGATTTTGATTTCGTCAAATCTCGAGAGGAGAAGCGAAGGGGGAATGTTGATTGACAGTCGCTCATGCCTGTTTTTCCGGTGGATCTTCACTCCAGGCTCTCTCGATTTTTCATTCGCCTCTCCAATCTTGATCTCGAAAAGTAGAAAGGCTTTTGAACTTTAATTGTGAAACCTGTCGGATTTATCAGAGCTTCTCCATTCCTTCGTGCCTCGAAGAACTGTCGACCTGTCACTCCCTAACGCCGAGCCTCAAACTCAGCCTACATATCATGGATGCATGTTGTTGGATTTTCTACGACGTCTCCATCTAGGCAAACTGCGCAATCTAGACTTGGATATGTATTCAGAAACAGAAGCAAGCCTGAATGCAAACGCAACTTTTGCAACTTTCGACGTCGTCGACGCGCGACGCAAGCGCTTCTCGATCTCGACTTTCCATGCCTTCCTTGGTGATCTCTAGTCTCTGCCGATCTGGGGGTTATCTGGCAGGTGAAACTTCGGTAAAGAAGATTTGAGAAAGACGGCTTCTCTGCGAGAAAAGATGAGACAAGCCGAGCCAGAGATCCAGGGCTTACAGAATCGCTTTCCGCATGCGGATGTCGATTGTCCTGTCGAGATCTTTCTCTTTTTTCTCAAGATCTCAAACGCTCGCTGCCTTTGAAATTCTTGGAAAGTGGCAATTGATTTCGACATCGGCGTGACTTTTTGACTTCTTGAGCTGGTTCTGGGTTCAAGATCGAAATCGTTTCGTTGCCCAGATCGAGCGCTTGAGATCGAGAGAGGCAGTCGGAGGCATGTCTACCTACACAGACAAAGAATTGCTTCTTTTCCTTCCAAACAAACTTTCCTCGAAAGCTTAAATAGCTCAAGAAATCACGCAAACTCAGCCTACATTACCTAAAGATTCGAGTCCGAAGAGGAGGAATCTATGTCTATGATCTATGCGTTCGTCTTGGAAGATGGCGCGCGAAAGACCCAACATCTGAGTTCGAAGTCCCTTCTTTCTCTCATGACTTCCAGAGTGTTCAAACTTCTCAAACTTTCAAAGATCTTCCGAGATGCTACTCAGAGCTGTACTATGTTTCTCCGGCTTGTCAGGAACTCTCCTCATCTTGTCGACACGCCTTGCGAGGTTTTCACTCTTTCAGCCACGAAGAAAGAGAACTTTGAAAGAACATGAAATTATATTGAAATGATGAGAGATAGCACTAGTGTTAAGTGGCAGTGCATTCGGCCTTATTAATACGAAAGATGAGAGAGAGATGATACAATGTTCGGAAGATTGAAAGAAAAGGTGACGCTGGAAGATGAATCGAGACTTTTTGAAAAATATTTACTCTTGGTGTTAAGTGGGAAGAGTCGCCCAGATATTTACTTTGTTCTTGTTTACTCTTTGTGTTAAGTGAGAAGAGTCGCCCTGAATGTCAAATTGTACAATTGTGTTGAGATGTTGCGTTGAGGATGCCTTGTTTGAGAAAAGAGAAAGGAAAGGAGAGGAGTTCGTGATTGGATAGAAGAGATTGAAGAGATCGTTGAGATTTGATAAGCTTTTGAAGATTTGTTGAAAAGCTTGACAAGGTTAAAGAATGTCGAAGAAGGCAGGCATACCAGCTCAAGCGCCAGTGATTCTCAAAGAAAGCTCTTTCAAGACCAATTTGATTTCGTTGGCTGCTGCTCCACCTCCCATGACTGATTTGTTTTCAGCAGCTCTACGAATCAGATAAGGCATGACGAGATTGAGTGGACCATAAGGAACTGGAGGAGAGAGAAAGACGAAAAGACGAGATTGAGGTCAGTAATCGATCGAGTCAAGGTTTCGGATTGCAAAAGATCCACAAAAAGACTTACGATATTTGGAACACATATGAGGACCCACTCCACCACTGTTAGGACCGAAAGCAGCTTGAAGTCCTCTAGTAACGTTATCAGCCATTCCAAAGAGTTGTCCAAAGCAAATTCGACCTCTAACACCATCCACCAATTGAAGATGAGTTAGTAATGATGGATGATCATGATCAACAGAAGGTGAAGCCAAACCTTTCTCTACCATTCTCTTTGTGACCAATTTGGAACTATCAACATTATGAGAAGCGAACATGACTGAAATTCTAGGTTTGTCATCACTTGAAGAAGAAGAAGAAGTTTTACATCTTTCCAAATCTTGAGCGACTTCATCTACCATTCTAATAGCACAACCATTATAACATTGATCAGTCAAATTCTTTGTTGCCCAAACTGGACTTGCGAAATGAATGCTAGAAATCTCTTCTTTAGTCTTTCCAGGAGGTGGAGGAGAGACTGACATTTTTGCCCAAGAATTGTTCTCTGCATCTACATAAGCTCCTCTTACTAATTTGACTCCTATGGAATAATTTCCTGAACGAGCTCTATCCAAAGAAGCTGCTAGATGAGAAGGAGTTCTACGTAAATAGGTTTGATAAGTGTTGAAGACTATCGGACCTCCAATCGAACCTGATGCTTGAGGTTCCTTGGCTTTGGAATCCGGGAAACGATTGAATTCAGAAGCTATCGCTTCGAATAAAGCGTCAATGGCTGGTTGATACCTTTAAAGATAGTTGAAAGGAGAAGGAAAGGAAATAGAAGCACAAATGAGATCGGTCATTGAACAGCTCGACCAAAAGAGAGATGCACATCCAGTAATGGCCATAAATCGTTGCGACTTACCAGCTATATTCAGCGTCCAGACATATTCTAACATTCCCCACCTCCTGAGCTTTCTTTGCAACGACTCTCAAAGCTTCCATGAGTTCGTTCAAAGCTTTAACATCTTTCCAATCCAAAGCAGCAGCCGGTATAGCCAAACCAGCACAAGGACCATTACCATTAACATGTCTAGGAGGTAAAGGAGTTGGAGGAGAACTAAACCATTCCCTTTTGACTATAGCTTCAGAAGCTCTTTCCAAAACTGTGGAATCCAACAATAAACCAGACAATTTGATTGCAACCATTGTTGAACCATCTCTATTTGGTCTTGATTCCAATTCTGCAGCTTCAGAAGCGGATGAAGCGCCGAAAGAAGCAGGTGCAGAGGCGAATTCGGAAGCTACTGAAATTGAATGGATTAATTCAGAGACGAAGTTGGTATGGATCGAAGGTCCTAGATTCGTCTTTGAGGATTTAGAGGTGCTTTCCAAGGCGTCGTGATGATCCACTTCGATTGAGAAATTCAACATGGTTCCTAGATTGGATCGAGATCTTGAGAAAGTAAAGGCAAAGGATGAGAGAGGGGAAAGTAAGTTTTCCTTGCTTCGTAGCAAGATGATGTCGAGATCAAAGCTCACTCACAGAAGACTCATGACTGGGACACAGCCATCGGAAGTCTCAGCTCCAACGAACTGCTCCGAAGGAGAAGAGAGAAAGGAAAGCGCTGTCAGAAAGAGCTTTTGTGAACAGGAGATGGATCCTCATTCTCTTATCAAAGGCATGCCAAAGTGTAGGTCTAGTCGTGCTCCTAGCTTTCCCCTACTCTTGTCTTGGATTTCGATTTGAGAGCCATCTCACCAAAACACCAAATTAGATGAGCTTTCCATCGCCTCGTCACTTTGAATGAGGCCCACTGATCTTTATCTCTTCTGAATTCCATTACTGACCTGTTTAAAGAAAGTGTTTCTAACGATGAATTCGGTAACCTTCCAGACACCAGGGATTTGAGTATCTCTACACCATTCAATGATTCCAGGACCGGCATCCACGACGAAAGGGATTGAACAGACTGAATAAACAAAGAGAGATCTGAACAGAGTAGACAGAGGAGCTCTTTGTAAAGGTCGATCCGAAGTTGAATCGTGATTGAATCTGATGCTTAGAATCGTTCCAGTGATTGTCAATGCAGACAATGAAAGAATGATCTTGATGGGCGATTTCGAGAAAGAAGAGGAGGAGTTGTTGGTGCTATTTGAAGATGAAGATGAAGAGTTGGAAGGATTAGAGGAGGTTGAACTCGAACTCTGATGACGAACGAGAGAGAATGGAATAGAAGTAGATGGTTGATTCAACTTTGATCTTGATCTTGAGATTGCATTAACAGAGAGAAAAGCATTAGAGCATCTGAGAGGAGAGGTACTTGTAGAAAAGAGATGGAGCTGCTTTTGAAAAGGTCGGATTCTTGACCATGCCATCTCCTCAGTCTCTATCCTTTGTTTTTTCTTCTTGTTCTTGATGTGAGAACGACGATTTACGGAATGCTTTGTTGAAAAGATCAGGAGAAGCAGTGGAAAGAGATAGATAAGGCAAAGAAAGGTCAGAAGGCTCAAAAAAATTGACCCATGGCAGAATTCTAGTGTTCAGTCAGTTCAGTTCGTTTCAACGCAAAGATGATTCATCTGCTCGACTTCTCTATTGATTGTTGAATTTATCTATACATTTTCTAGAAGAGGAAATAATTGTTCCAGGGCTTTGACTCTAGACCAGAACCGGTGAATCAATGACGGAGAATCCAACAGCTAAGGAATGGAAGGAATGTTGATTTCAATAGGGAAAGAAGGAGCAGATTGGAGGGATTAAACAGGAAGAAAGATGGATCAGATTTGTCTCATGTCAGAAAGAAATATGCGTTCGAACCTCTAGCTCTCTCTCTCTCTCTCTCTTTCCTTTTTCTATCGTGACTCACCTACACCACCTTCATCCGAGCTCCTACCTTTTGTTCTCAAAAGATAACCACCAGCATTAGATTTCCTAACCTGAATCTTACCATCTCCCCCTTTCCCAAAGAGTGAAGTTCCATAAATGCCCAATTCCGAAACGACATCTTCTACCAAAGCAGGTCCTTTAACTTTAACCTCCTTCTCATCACCATCACCATCTTTACTTTGTACTCTTTCACCACTTCCATCCCCGACTCCAGCACCAGCTTTGATCAAATAATTACCAATTCCTTTAGGAGGATTAATCAAACTCATCAAAATATATCCTTCCATTTCTTTAACTTGATCATTTCCATCTCCATCCTTGATACCTTTCCTTTCATCTCTTTCCTTCATTTCTTCCAAACTTTTCAAAATGTTCAATCTATAAATATTATTCCCTCCACCTTCTCTTTGAGGTTTCATAACGTAATTCTCAGGTTGATTCATTGCCAATTGATAACCTTTCATGCCAATCTCACTTTGATCCAAAGGATATAAATCTGTAAAAACTTTTCTCAAATCCTGGATAAATTTCTCATATTGAGTATCTTTGAGGAAATATTCTAAAATTTGAGGTATGGATAATTCTTGTTGAACTTTTTTGGATCCACTTAATTGTAAAGCTATCGTTGGACATTTGATTGAATGAGAAGATTCCAACTTATATCGAGTCTCCCATTCTAAAGAGGTGGGATAATCTGATGGTCCATAACCTGCTCTGAAATAAGCTACTGAGATTTCTACGGAGGGAATGGAGGTGGAAGATGATTGAAGGATCAATCTTTTGGATTTCGTTAAAGTGGCTTGGGTTGAAAGTTCAGAGAATGTAGCTCGTCGGATTAGAATGCCATGTCTGAGAGAGAAGATTCGAACAATGAAGTGAAAATGGTCAGAATGAAGTCGGAGAGAGAAAAGAATTAACTCAAAAGAGATCACGTTCTTGCTACTCACTTCTCTAACAATTCATATTCCAAACTTCTCTGATCAAAAGCGTTTCTCTCTCCTTCCTGGACGACGAAAAGGATGACCTTTTGTATATTTCCATCCACTTCATCCAGAGATTCCTTTGGTAAAGATTTTAAACTTTCCAGATAAGCTTTGTGACCTTCAGCCAAACCTGAAGTCAAGACTTGTAAAGATGGATTCTCAGGAAGTGAATCGGCTTGGAGGTGTTGAGAAGAGTTGAAGAAAGATGTAGTTGCTTGTAGATATCTTCAAAAAAAGGAGTAAAGCAAAGAAGGGAGAGAGAAAGAACAGTCAGGATTCAGCTTTGTTCACCAAAAGTCTAGCGAGAAGAAGACATTGGTTTGATGAGAACCCCTGTTTGAGCTTCTGAGATTTGAAGTTGTTCAGGTACAGACTGTACTCACTTGTGAAGTTGACTGACCCTCGCACACAAAGGACCGAAACTGGAGGAGATGGTGTTGAATTCGACCTGTTTGATTTCGAGTTCTTTAGATCCCTCCTCTTGGTGTAAGAGGTAATCTGACCTGAAGAGACCTAGATGTAGCGGCTGGAGGATCGAGCAGGAGAAAGAAAGAGATGAAGAGAAAGAAGAGGAGACATCTTGGTTCAGATTGGGGAAAGGGAAGAGCTTAAGAAGAATTCCAGAGAGTAGGGCGGAGATAAGGATCAGGGAGAGAAGCTCTGAAGATGAGACACTCTTTGTAGGACTATTGACGAAAGGATCAGATTGATATAGCAACACTGTATTCTCAGTAACACTGTATTCTCAGTCGTACTGTCCATTCGAGAGAGGGAGAGCTGCCTACTCATTCCATCCTGTTGAGCTTTCTTCTTGACAATGATGGATCTTTCCAATCTCTACTCTCTCCTCATCACCTATCATTCCGGCTCACCTGAGATATTCCCTGTTTCCTTACTCTATTCCAAACGTCCCAGAGAGCTTTCTGAAAGTCATCTACCTTGACTACACTTCCACCAATGACTCTCTCCAAGAACTTGTCGTCTAGAGCGATTTTGGAATAGAGATAGTTGAAAGCGGGTTGTAAATGGTTTGCATTGTTGAATAGATCCCTTGGGAATGGAGAGGGTAATAGAGAGAAAGGAGCATGAATGACTGAAGAAGTAGAAGGAGTAGAAGAAGTGGAAGTAGAGACTGGAGGTCTGTAGATTAAACCATGAGATAGAGCGTAGTCAGTCGAGGATGAAGAAAGAGAAGATAGTTGATGAGATGTCAAGGATGGTGGCCAAGATGGAACTGAAGTAGTAGTAGAAGAAGAAGTCATAAGAATGAATGATAAGAGAAGGAAGGACAAGATTGATTAGAGAGAGAACTCTTTCTATCTCGACGACCATCATCAATTAACAACAAATAAGAATAAGGCAGATTAGAATAACACAGAATATAATAGAAACAGAAACAGAAACAGAAACAGGATCCAATCCAATCTAGAATGTCAGCCATCTTCGATTCCAATTCACCCTACGCTTCCTCGTCCAACTCTTACCATTCTCATCCACAAGATGCATACTCTTCTTCCTCTTCTTCTAATCATCAACCATCTTTACAATTCTATTCTTCAAATAACAACAACAGTAACAATAACAGAGCTCCCACTTCTCCAGGTTATTCAGATGGTTATGCTTCTGGATCGGCTGGTAGACCAAGTTTGGAAGGTAACATGAACAGTTCAATGAATCCTACCGGTGGCAATATGAACATGATGAATGCTCAGTTGGGTTTCTGGTCTGCTTTCGGTACTGGTGGCTTCCCTGATGAACCTGGTTTGCTGGAAGGTGTGTATTGAAGCATCGAAGGAACAGAAGCTACCCATCTTCCAAAGAAGTCAAGATTGGGATTGGGATTGGGATTAGACCTACCTTTCTATCTCTTCCTTCTAACAAAGAGAAGTGTTCTTTCTTTCTTTATTATCATTCACAGAACTGGGAATCAATTTCCAACACATCATGGACAAATCCTTGACGGTTCTCAATCCCATTCATTCTTATAGCTCTACTCATCCAAAAGATGCTCATATGATGGACGACGCAGATCTAGCTGGTCCTCTCATCTTTTGTTTCCTTTTCGGTGTCTTTCTTTTATTGGTCAGTAGAGACTCTTTTCGATCAACTCGACCTCCCCTCTACACCTCTTTCCTAAGTCCGAGAGGCTCCCCCTCTCTCTCTCTATCAGAATGTCGAATCTAACCAACTTTCCCTCCTTTTCCTCTCGTTCTCTCCGCTGATTTCTCATTCAATTTCCCATTCTTTATACAGGCTGGGAAATCTCAATTCGGATATATTTATGGAGTAGTTCTCTTGGGTGATCTATCTATTTATCTTTTACTCAACATGATGTCCGAGGGTGGAATCGACGCTTATAGAGTGGCTAGCGTCTTGGGTTATTGTTTATTACCCTTGGTCTTGTTAAGTGCCATTAGTACCGTGACAAAGATGGAGTGAGTAACCAAAAGACCCATTCATCTTTCTGGTTTCCAAGAGCTTTCAAGATCGATTAGCTTTCTTCTTTTGAAAATCGAGAGACTGATAGAATTCTACTTATCCCCCTCTCTTTTTCTTTTCGATCAGCGGAATGTTTGGTTACCTGATATCACCCCTTTTCATCCTTTGGTGCTCCTCTTCAGCTTCGGGAATCTTCGTTTCGATCCTTAGATTATCAGAACAGAGGTTCTTGGTGGCTTATCCTTTGGGTTTGTTCTATACTTCCTTTGCTCTACTGAGCGTATTCAATATCGGGGGGACTGGGGCTACTAAATGATAAGAATAAAAGAGGAAGGAAGAGAAAAAACAGGGTTTGGAAAGATTTCAAAATGGAAGTATAGAAAAATTGTCACGAATATGGAATTCCATGACTCTTCTTTTTCTTCTCTCGTCTCTTCTTGATAGAGTAGCAGATTGATTGATATTGGATCCTCAGTTTCCATTCGAGTATGCAGAAACATGCATGAGAAGATCTGGAAAGTTTGGTAGGCTTTTCTATCAAGTTTCGAGAGGCAGGATTGCAAAAATATTTGTAGTCGAGTTCTACAATCTGGAGTAGCACCAACACTCTATCAGACGAGAAAGCAAAAGGTCTAGAAACTCCCATTCGAAATGAAATAAGAAATGTGGGGCAAGGCATTCATTCGAGAGAGACAAAAACTGTTTCAAGAGAGAAGAGTCCGAGTCATGAGTGTATACTTTTCCAATTCCTCCTAACCCTTTCTCTCACTTCCAGATTCATACTCTGAGACCCATTCCAACTGCAAAAGGACCTGTCTCTCTGAAACCGTATCGAGCGTAGAGGGTTTTAGCATCTCCGTTAGCATACAAAGCTACAAAGGCGAAATCTGGAACGTTTTCCACAATCCACTTCATCAGATTGTCCATGATTGCTTTCCCCAGACCTTTCTTTTGATGCTCTGGCAGTACTCCTATGTCGACGATATTTACGAAGCATCCTTTGGATAAGGAAGATTTGTTGAAGAAGAAGAAGATAGAATGGAAAAGGTGAATCGAAGAGTTCTATAGTGCCATGTTTTCACTCAATTATTACTCTGCCTCATCGATGAACATAAAGATTGAAAAACTTACCACCATCACCAACCAGTCTTCCCATACCTATGATTTGATTCGTCGCCGTATGAACAACGACGCAAGAGTAAAGTCCATTTTTCAACCCAATCTCGGCACAAGCTTGAGTCTTTGGAGACATTCCACTCTTTACTCTTAGATCTAGATACGTCTCAACTGACGGAACTTCAGTTCTGATCTCGTATTCTGATGGGATTGGAGTGGGAGAAGGGAGTGTGAAGGTGTTTTCTGGGTGTAGAGAGAAAAGATGAGAGTTAGAGAGCAGTTTGATTATCTGGGTCTCGTAAATTTGTGACTTACCACTTAGAACTACGTATTTCGAACGTGGAGGGAGTGTTGAGCTCATGATAGTTGATTTATGAAGACGGTTTTGTGAGACGAAGTCTCAGAAATTTTCCGAGTCAGTTCTTCTCGAAGTTTGAACTTTTCTCGCATTAGCCCCTGCTGATTTCCCCTCTTTACGCCGAGAACACGCCCAAAGTGAACAAAGGGAAAAGTTTTGTATTTCAAGGACATGATTTGTACAAGAAATTGGCTACAAGAGGTCTTTCGCTTGGAGCGAAGAGCGAGCGATTTCAAAGAAGAGGATTGTGAAGCATTGTGTCGGTAGAAGAGAGAAGACTTCAAGAGGCGAAAGGAGCTCTGACACAGCTTCTTCAAGAGAGAAAAGGAAGAAAAATTATAACTCAGATTAGAAGTTTCGACTTGTTGCGAGCCTTAAAGAACAGATGATCGTTGCAGCTGACTCACCTTCTACGACGCAAAAGAACGGACCATCATTTCCCACCATCGAGTCTTGGACGAACACTTCTTTTCCCAGCTCTTCCACTCGCTCCTGAAAGCTGACCAGTGACGGGAGAAGGAATTGAACTTGTGGTAGCTACTCTCTTCTTCAAAAGAGCGAGAGCGTCTGTGATGCGGCGTGTCTGAGCCCAACCTCCTTGGCTACTGCCGCTATTGGACTCGAAAGCTTCTTTGTTACTCTCGATTGACTCTCTGAGTGCTTCAATCACGATTGGAGGAAGCCCATCTGGAATTGATTCGCCTGGCTTGACTCTGGTGAGCTCAGCGATCTGACGAAGGAGAGCGCTCTGATCGGTTCTTCTGAAACTGATTGGAGATAGACCTGGCAGAGGTGCTTGATTGACCCACTTGTCGTTGCTCCAAAGAACGCAAATTGCTCTAGCAGCATCGAGAGGCTTACCAGAGAGTCCACTATCGCTCAAGGGGGAAGCGTGAGGCAGGATTCCAGAGAGAAGATTTGTCGAGGCGACTGATGTCACTTCTTTCCCAAGAACCTACAGCGTTCAAGGAAAGGTTTGAAGGGAAAGCAAAATGATGTCAGCGAAGAAATAAAAATGGCGAGCAAGAATTGTGTGAATGCCACTTCTCAAGGGAATATTAGCTTTTGTGACTCACCATCTTGTTTGATCTTGCCTTTCAAAAGCTCATTTGCTTGCTGGTAATCAGAAAGACCTAAATTCCAGAAGTGCCTGTCATCTGTCCTTTTTGAGCTGCTATTGATACGTAGATGAAAAGCTCTAGTCAAAGCTTCAATCAAATCCGAGTTGAAGAGTCCAGCTTCTACTTTTGCAACTTGTGGAATCTGAAGAGAGGTCTTGACAGCTTGGGATAGCGCAGAAAGAGCATTGTAACCCCAGGTATGTATCGTTCCAACTTTTCCGATAGGTTTGGTTTTCCAACCGTCTCCACCGAGGAGCTTCGAGATGGTTCTAGCAGTAATGGCGGCTTGAAAGCTGAGATTCTCCAGATTCGAGGTTTGGTAGGAACTGGCTCTTGAGTTAGATCTAGAAGCTGCTGCTGAAGCTGAACTGAGTGGAATAGCTTCGTCAGATTTTCTCTTACGTTTTCTAGAAGAACGTGAGATGGGAAGTTCTGAAGAAACAGAAAGCGAGAAGGACAAGATCAGTCCGCCAGTCTTTCGTTTTCGACCTCGTTCTATCGAGCTTTACCGTCGTAGGATCTCTATTCCATTGAATAAAGCTCAAACGATTGACTAGTTACTTCTCTTCAAAATCTAAGAGAAGCTACCAAAGAAGCGAACCAACCTTCAGAGTCTCCGCTTCTCTCTCTCTCTCTCTCTCTCTTGCCAACCCCTTTGAACCTGACACTATCGATTCCATTTCTGTCCTGATCTCCCTACTGGTACTCACCTTGAGCTTCCGATTGATCTTCAATCTCTGCTTGTCTGATGAAGAGGCAATCACCTCCTTTGATTCCCAACTCTTCCAAAGTCATTCTTGGATCCATTAGATCATCAATCTTTTGGGCTCCTTTAGATTTGCAACAGCATCTGTGAAGAGAGTAGCTTTCCCACTTTGTAGCATCTATTCCGTTGTATCTGATGACAGCACGAATGATCTTCGAAGCTGGTCTTTCGGAATCCAAATCTTCTATCTTGATGGCTCCGTCACTTGCGAATGGACGATGGGATGAATCGTAGCACAGATGGACTGTGTCTAGGATCATGATCAGAATTTGAAGATGTAGTTGTAGAAAGAAAAAGAGAAAAAGAAAAGGAAAGAATCAGAATCTTGATGTAAAGTTCTCGAATCTAAGACCTTCAATCGACTCTCATTTTTGAAATCAGAGACACGAATCCTTGTCTCACATTTGCGCCTCGCTTCACTCTTGCCCTGACGACCTCCTTGCTCCTTTCTTCGTCATCAAATTCCTTCTCTTCTTCGATCTTCTGATCTTCTAGATCTCTACTTATCGTCTTATTACACCAACTACCTCACCATGTTCATCCAATCACTTCCAATCTGCTACAACGAAGTCCACTCTCTACTTCCGACCGATGCAGCTTCGGATCAAGAAGCCCTAGGTCCAGAAGAATCGATCTCCAAAATCATCAATAGAGCTATCTTGAGGAAAACTGGTGTAGATGTTGATCTTTGGAACGAGTACTCTCTTCAGAGATGCTATTGCAAGGCTCAAGGAGGTCAAGATCAGGATGGCAAGCAACTGGAAGGTCTGGGGGTCGCACAAGGTGGTTCGCTCTTCATTCAAAGGATAGAGAAGAGAAACAAGAGAGCAAGAAGTGAGTTTCGGTGGACCTGCATTAATCGACATATATGAGTACACCATTCTCCCAGACTCAGAGTGAGGAAGTCATCGAAATTCGCAAAAGAAAGAACTCGGATGAAGAAGAGTGATGGCCAACCTCTGACTCGCAGCTTCTCTTTACTTCTTACCCTCGCCTCTGATCACAGTTCTATCTGCAGTCCACATCTGCTACGATCCATCTCACCGGCCTTCCGCAACTGAAGGAGCAGTCAGGATAGAAGAGCTGGATTCGGAAAGATCGGCCAGCAAAATCATTCGTGCTGTCATCAGATCTAATGGAATAGGAGCTGCGAGTTGGGAAAACTATTCGCTTCACAGATGCTACTGCAACTCTCATGCCAAGATCAAAGATCGCCGTAGTGAATCGTTGAAATCAGAAATGAGCTTGGACCAGCTGGAAATCAGAGACGGGGAATCCGTCTTCATTAGAAAGATAGATGATGGACTGGTCGAGATGAAGAAAGAGCAAAGTGAGTATTCAAAAATGCGAAGTGACTCTGTGAGAAGAGCTATAAAAGGTTTTCGAAAGTAGATGGAGACGTTGGGAGGCTGAGTTGAGTAGGAAGACGGATTGGAGCAGCAGCGCTCAGAAAGCTTATCGAAATTGAGGGATTTGGATCTTCTTTGGCATTGGGGATATGAGTAACATAGTCTTCAATTTTTGTTGTACACAAGTGGGCTTCGAATCGATGAGCCAGCCTTAATTCTCGCTTTTGCCTCTTCTCTCTTCTCTCCCCTCGCAGGCTCTAATTCGAGACGTTCTTCGAAAAAGCGCAAGGAAAGAGCTGACGACGAAAGTCTTCATTCTCAATCTCAAAAGATATCAACAAAAGTAGATTCCACTTCTAGAAAACTCAAATCTACTTCCAATCCACCGAGACCTCTTGCTGCAGTCGACAAGGTCTCCAACTTGGAGAATCTCACCTCGCAAGCTGCTGCAACTGCTGGATCCATCTCCAAACTCCTGGGAGGAGACGCTTGGAAGACTCAGTCCATTGGAAAGCTAGATCTGATCAAGACAAAAAGTGGAACTGGCCTTTCAGCCTTGAAAAGAGCTATCAAGACGTCTCTTCAGATTCCTCAAGTCGCAACTGTAGAGGCTGGATTCTTCAACAGAGATCTCGTGGAAGCTTTGACTAGAGCTTATCGTCAACGTGTCGGTTCTTCGATGGCAAAGCAAGGCGGAAGCCATTTCTTCGATCTAGGTATCTCGGATTACGAGCAAGCTAATGGTCTTCTCAAAGGCAAGATCGAACAAGATGGTGAGTGATGAAAGCTAACAATTACTTTAGAAAGATCATTCATACAATTCTTGCTCGTCATTTTTCTTCGCTGACTTTTTCATTCCTCTATCTAAACTCTTATGTTGATCTCTGTAGGTTCTTGGGAAAGAAGCAGTGTCAGTCACCTCGACGAATCTGCTCTCTCGAAGCCTGCTCAACGCTTCCCTCTGAGCGACAGTGGACTCTCTGGTCAGAATCGCAATGCTGCAAGAGCCGTTTGTGCTCTTTGGAATAACGAACAATGGATGATTCAATCTCCAATGCCGGGTCTATCTCCAATCAGCCTCAAAAGACAAGCTATTAACGTTATGCTCCGTCAGATCGCTGAGCTCACCAGAGTCGAACCAGGAGAGGCGACTCCAGACGGATTCCCGCCAATCGTCCTTCAAGCTTTGAGGCAAGCAATCCAGCGAAGAACCGAAAGGTCGGTATCTGGCTCTCGCTATGGTTGGAGTCAAGCTAAAGACATTCCTCTTGCTCTAGAAATTCTCAAGAGAGAGCTCAAAGTCAAAGAAACAGCTTCAAGCGGGTCTACTTCTTCTGCTTTTCATGAAGATAGGAGGAACAGTGTTGGAGACACTGGAGGTGGAAGAAGAGTTCGTAGAAAGCTCGGAGAGGGAGAATGAGTTGTTGTTGTAGTTCTTTAGGTGAGTAATGAGTTCGAGGATCTCTACAAGTGTTCGAGGTTTGTCTAGCTAGTCCCTCCTTTACTCTTCCGAAACAATTTTGGCTCTACTTAAGTAACCGATCTATCTCCAATCCTTTTCCAACACGCAGGTCTATTGCTCTCTCCTGATCCCAGAACAGCCTGGAAAAGGTTCGGTGGATTTTGATGAAAGGGTTGGAGGTAAAGGTGTGTCTTGATCATACTTGTCTGTATTGAGATCTAAAGGAAAAGCAGACTGGAAAGTTTCGCGGCCCAAGAACTTCTGAGCGAGATCTTACGTTCAATTTTTTGGTTTTTGGCCCTTGTCGATGAGCGCGAATCTTCTCTTCTTCTTCCGCTGGAAAGACATAGTCGACAAGCAAAGCAAAGAGGGCGATTGTTCACGCATTCCCAAAAGTTGTTTCGACATCGCAGCAAGCCTTGATCGAACGATGGATGCGCTCAAGAAAGACCAGCAACAAAGTCAGTTCGGTCATCCGGGTTCGATTCGATTCGATTCAAGATTTCGTTGTTTTTTTAGAATTACAAAGGTTATTAAGAGAGATATGGGAAATCAAAGAGAGAAAAAGATTGTGAAATATTGTGTCGGTGAAAGAAGAAGAACAAGAAGAGAAAAGAAGCCTTGTCTATGCAAGAAAGATTCAAAGAGAGAGAGAAGAACTCTCTCTCGAAAAAATCTTCGAGGGATTCCCCTCACTTTACTTGACAGTTGGCCCTGCAGCATTCACGGCATCTTTGACGTCAGCACGATACTTTTCAAAGGCTTCATTGAACATTCCTCCTAGCTTCTTGACCTCGACGTCGAAGGCCTTGGTGTCCGCCCAAGCGTTTCTTGGGTTGAGGATCTCTGCTGGAACGTTGTTGACGGCCTTTGGAACGGCAAGGTTGAAGACGTCGCTGTGATCAAGGTTGGAAAAGGAAGAAAGAAAAGAGAGAACAGTCAATGCCAACTCGAGCAACGACTGATCTCGTTTCGAGACCTCGCTCTCGTGTTTCTCTTCGTCGACTCACAAATTCTCGTACTCTGCCTTTGCTAGGGAACCATCGTGGATGGCGTCTAGAATGGCACGAGTGTACTTGAGAGGACAACGCTTTCCGGTTCCAAACTTTCCACCAGTCGATCAGAGACTGCATGTCTCGTTGCTGAAGGAGTAGAGAGACTTTCGAGCCGAAATTTCAGCTCACACGCCCTTCTTTCGCAGACATCAGAGCTCTTCACACCTTTGTTTTCGAAAGAGTAGAGAAATCACTTCCCATTCCTCTTTTAAAGATCTCACCCCGGATCTCGTTTGCGTCTGTTCTCCATATTGCTTGCCCTTCTTTGCTCAGATTCTGGCGCAGTGTTGACAGGCTCACGCGCTGTAGAGAAAGAGATGTCAAAGCCATAGAGACAGCTTTCTTCAGAATTTCCTTGAGTGGGATTTTCATTTTCAGTTCGGGAGGTACTGCTCAAAGAATAGGCGGTAGGAGGGTTTGGAGAAAGATTTTGACGAGGGACACTGAGTTCATCGAGGTTGAGTTTTCGTTTGAAGAGCCCCATTTGGCAGATGAATACTCGAGGCTCGAATGCTTCGTGTTCATCTACGAATACAGTTCTCATTCTTCATCTGCATCTATATATCTCTTCATACCGCTTCCCAGCATATTCGACGGCATCGCGGTGCTGTGCTGACGATTGGAAATCGTTTGGTTGTAGCTTCACTTCTCTGACTCAATGTGAACAAATTGAGTCCTGTTCCGTTCTGAATCTCATGGGAACATTTTTTTCAATTGTTGATGCGACAGCCAGGTTTGTACTCGACTTAGAGAAGACAGTAAGATTCTCGACTTTCGACCTTTCAAGAGTGAAAGATCACTGCAAAGTTTCAAAAAAACACACTCCTTCTTCAATTCAGATTGTTCAGACATAGGGTTTGTGCATCACTTCTTTGTCAGATTGCTCAGCGTATCTTATTCCCACGAAGACTCTAGCCCCTTATCTCACTACCACAAGAATCAATTCGAAAGAGAGAAGACTTCAAGAGGCGAACGAAGATCTAACACATTTTCTGCAGGAGGGAAAGATCAAAAAAAAAGAAGTCAGATTAGAAGTTTCGACTTATTGCGAGCCTCAAAGACAGGAGATCGTTGCAGCTTACTCACCTCTTACGACGCAAAAGAAGAAAGGATCATTTCCCCTCATCGAGTCTTGGACGAACACTTCTTTCCCCGGTTCCTCTACTTCGATTCGGTCCTGAAGCTTGAACAGTGATAGAAGAAGAAATTGAATTCGGGGCAGCTAGTCTCTTCTTCAAAAGAGCTAGAGTGTCTGCGATGCAGCGTTTCTGACTCCAACCGCCTTGGCTTCCACCGCTATTGAACTTGAAAGCTTCTTTGTTCTTCTCGATCGACTCTCTGAGTGCTTTCAGAACGATCGGAGGGAAACCATCGGGAGTTGCTTCGCCCGGTTCGACTTTGGTGAGCTGAGCGATTTGACGGAGGAGAGGATATTTTTTGTTGTCTCCTCCGAAGAGGACTGGAGAAAGACCTGGCATCGGTACTTGTTTGATCCATTTGTCGTTGTTCCAAAAAGCGGAGACAGCTCTAGCAGTATAGAGATTCTGACCAGAGAGTCCACTGTCGCTCAGAGGGAAGCGTTCAGCAGGCTTCTGGACGAGGTGAGCAAGACTACTTCTTTCCCAAGAGCCTGTCGATGAGAAAGATGCATGGAAAGGCACAAAGACATTAGATCAAGAGACTAAAGAGAGCGCCGGTAAAGTTCGTGTGCAAGATTGAATTGGATCGTTACCCACCGTCCTCTTCAATCTTTCCTTTCAAAAGCTCATTTGCTTTCTCATAATCAAGAAGGCTAAGATTCTTGATATAATTTCCACCACCATATCTCTTTGGATCGCTGATTCGTTGACCATAGGATCTGATCAGCGCTTCTACTAGATCTGAATCGAAGAAACCAGCTTCTGAATCTGCGGTCTGATGAATCTGAAGAGACGTCTTGACAGCTCTCTGCAAGGCTTCAAGGCTTGAGTGACTTCTTGTTTGAATCGTACCAAGCAATCCGATCGACTGAGTCCTCCAACCCTCACCCTTTAGAAGCTTGGAAATGGATCTAGCTCTTGCAGCTGCCCGAGGTACGAGATTTTCCAAGTTGGATCCCACAGCCGGAGCTGATGGTAGAAGAGAAGATTGAGAAGCCTCGCTATCCTCGTCCCTCTCCTTTCGCTTTCTTGACAGAAGCAAGGGAATTTCGACTATGTATCGAATGAGAAGGATGGAGAGATGTCAGCCAGTTGACTACACTCAATACTTCGGGAGTTGAGAGGCCCTCCTTTGGAAACGTCGAGCTCGAATCTGATCTTTCCTTGTATTTCGAACCTATCACTCCTAAGACATTCGACCTGAACAACTGCCTCTGGGTCTGTAGAGTCTTGAGCGAACAGTACTCACCATGATCTTCTTGCATCTCATCCATTCTATCATTTCTCTTTCTGAAGAAGATTGAGTCGCCTTCTCTGATTTCCAACTGATCCAGAGTCTTGCCTGAATCCAATTCATTTTCCATTTCATCTTTTTCTTTCCCTTTCGACTTGCAATAGCATCTGTGAATCGAGTATTGAGTCCAAGTAGTTGGATCGATCTCGCTGACTCTCAGCACAGCTCTGATCAACTTTGATGCTGGCTTCTCTGAGTCTACAGTTTGACAATTGGCTGCCTGACTGCCACTGAATGGTTGATGGGATGGATCATAACAGATCGGAAGTAGCTTGATGATCATGATGAAGAATGAGTAGTGAGTAGAGGGAAGGAAGAAGAAGAAAGATTCAAGATTTGATTTGATGATGAAATGAGTGAGAAGATAGGGGCTCGTGCATTTCGCACTGTCAATCACTCATCGAAATCTACTTCTTCCTTTCTCTTTCCTCACTTCGACCATCTTCATCATGATCTTGTCCGAAGTTAACATCTGCTATGATGCATCTCACCATCCATTCGCAGCAGAAGGAGCAGTCAAGATTCAAAACCTCAATTCGGAAAGACCAGTTCTGAAAATCATTCGTGCTGTTCTCAGAGATAGTGACGTTGATCCAGAAGACGCAGTCAACTACTCCATTCATAGATGTTATTGCCGCTGCAATACCGGCATTGAACATCAAAGTCATGAAGCATTCAAATCGAAATCGACGTTGGACCAGTTGGAGATCAGAGAGGGTGACTCAATCTTTATCAGAAAGAGAGATATAGGAGAAGAGAAGGTGGATGAATCGGTAGACCAAGGTGAGTTGTCAAGATCAAAAAGTGACTCTATGAGGCAACTCATTTTTAAAGTGATTAAGGTAAAGAAAGAAGCCATGTAGGGCAAGAGGAGAGAGGATGAGAAGGAGTGGTTGGAGCAGTCGGACAAGGACTAGAGTAGCATCTCCCAATCATTAGTCGAGATTGAGGAATCTGACATATTCTAATTCGATATTTTAGAGACAATGAATTACAGTTGTTAGTTCTAGTTTGCAGTCTGACATGGATCGGCCGGCCAATCCTTTGCTATCTTCTCTCCTCTCCTCTCAGCTTCGAAATTCAGACGTTCTTCGAGAAAGCGCAAGGAGACAGACTACGATGAGGATGATCGCTACAACAGTCCTTCCAATTCCAATGTCACTTATCTCCCTACTTCTAAGAAACGTAGAGCTACTTCCAATCCACCAAACGCTCCTGCTTCTGTCGACAAGATTACATCCAACTTGAAAAATCTGACGTCGAACGCCGCTGCAACTGCCAGATCCATCTCAAAGCTTCTTGGTGGAGATGGTTGGAAGATTCAGTCGATTGGAGAGCTGGGTCCAATTCAGACCAAGGGTGGAGATGCTCTTCGGGCATTACTCAGAGCAGTCAAGACATCTCTCGAGATTCCACAACTTTCGAAATCTGAAGCGGGTGGACTCTTCAACTCAGATCTCATCGAAGCTTTGACTAGAGCTTATCACCAACGTATCAGCAACCCAAAGAGTCATGGTGATAAGATGTTCACCAATACTGTAGGCCTGTCCGATTATGAGCGTGCAAATGTGCTTTTGAAGGGCAAGATCGAAGACGATGGTGTAACGGAGCTATGAATTTCTTTCAGGCCATTCATCTGAAAGTTTAAGTTTCATGAGCCTCATCACTTCATGCCACATGTCTCTCTTCCTGTTCTTTTCCTCTTGAACGCTGCAGGTTCTTGGGAAAAAGGTAGTCTCGCTCACCTCGGCGAATCTTCTCTCTCGAATCCTGCCTCGCGCTTCCCTCTGAGCAACAGTGGCCTCTCTGTTCAGAATCTCAATGCTGCCAGAGTCATCTGTGTTCTTTGGAACAACGAGAAGTGGATTCGACAGTCTCCACTGCCAGAATTATCACCAATCAGCCTCAAAAAACCCACTCTCAACGCTATTCTTCGTCATATCGCTCAACTCACCAGAGTCGAAGTAGGCGAATCAACTCCAGACGGATTCCCTCCAATCGTTCTGAAAGCTTTAAGAGAAGCCATCAAAAATTCACAATCAAAGGTCGAACGTCCCCAAAGCAAGTCCTCTTTTTGGAGTCAAGCTCAAGCTCTTCCTCTTGCTCTAGAGATCCTCAAGAGAGACCTCAGAATCACTGAAACGACTTCAAACGGCTCGACTTCTTCTCGAGCTGGAACTAGTAGAAAAGAAGATGATGAAGAGGCTGAAAATGATAGAAGAGTTCGCAGAAAACTCAGAGGGGAAAATTGAGCTCTTGACTTCGTTCTCTAGGTGAGTTCGACAATCTCTTTTACGCATTACGAGCACTGTTTAGCTGGACATTTTATTTCTCACATGTGTTGATATTTGCCGTAATTAAGCAACAATCACTTCTCATTTCCGTTGCAGGTCTGCTGTTCCCTCCTGATCTCACAATGGTCTGGAAAGAATTTGATGCGATTTTGACGAAAAGTTCGAGGCAGAAGTGTGTCTTGATTGTAGTTGTCTGTATTAGAATCTGAACGAGAAGTAGACTGAAAATTTCCGAGAACAAAGAACTTATGAGCGAGATTTCACATTCAATTTTGTTTTTGATTCTTGTCGATGAACGTGAATCTTCTCTTCTTCTTCCGCTCAAAAAGAGCCGAGTTCGACGAGACGCAACAACAAGCAGTGCCTATTTGTTGATTACCCAAATACAGCGTGTGATCCGACTACTTCCTCCAAATCTCCACTGTCTGCATCGACGTTTCTTCAGAGCCTACAGAGGAGTTTTCCTCTTTCAAAGATGCTTCTCAAATCAGCAAAGTCCGTATCAACCTTTCACAAACACAATAAAAGGAAACAATCAGGAAACCTAGTTCAAGAGCTTATCGTTGCCTTTTTTGGTGTAGAGTCTGGATTTGTAAAATACATCTAGTAGAGATGGAACAAAAGAAGAGGGAGGGGACGAGAAGCAGAAGGGGAGGAAAGCCACTACAATTACTGGAAGTCACCTGGGTTCTATTGATAGTAAAATATATAGTATCGAGGGAAGAGAAGAAAGAACAAGTCAGTTTCCGAATGCATAACCTTGTCAACAAGAGCGAGCTTTGTCTTCCTTTTTTTGACGACTCACATCAAAGTAGTACTGAACTGCCATTTCAACATTACGTCCGCACATCAAATAACATTCGATGGCTTGATCGACTGGAATTCCCATGGCGGAGATCTTTATGTTCGAGAAAAAGTGAGAGGAACTCAAAATCAGTAAAGGAAACGAGAATCGCTACCAACGAAGCTTGGAAACAAGAGATGACTCACGTTTTGAACTGCTGTTCGATCTTCCTCGCTGAGCTCTTCGAAAGATGGCTGTTGGTATTGGTTAGAGAGAAGGAGAAGGGAAAGGTTCAAAAAGTCAGAACCGATCGAGCTGAGAATTCCAACAGTTTGAATCTCAATCGAAGTCTCTCGAGCAACGAAGCTCCTTGATGATCGATTCAATTGCCTCGAAATTTGAGTATTGTCGATCGCTTCTCTTGTTTATACACCTTCTCTTTCCTCTCTTTCCCACAAGCTCCTCTCGAGCTCTCCCCTCTTCTTTTCTCCATCTGTCTCCTCTCCAAAAACTCACCAAAGCTTCACCTTCACCAGCAGCACCACCTTCAGCGCCCTGAGCTAGCATTTCCAGTACACCCTCTGGATCCTGAGCCATAGCCTGAGCCAATTGAGGATTACTCTGAGCAATAGCTTGAATCAAAGGTTGCAAAGCCGTTGGATTCTGAGCCAAAAGGGTTCTCAATTGTTCCACCATTTGTGGATTTCCCAAATCAATCGTTTGTCCACCTTGACCATCTTCTTCTACTCCTGGAATGCCACCTCTTCCTCCAGCTGCACCAGTTGCTCCTGCTCCTCCTGCTCCTCCTCCTTGAGCTGCAGCAGCTGCAGCTTCGAATAGGTTTCCTGTACGTGCTGCTGGAGCTGCAGCTGGAGCAGCGGCGGCTGGAGCGACAGCTGGAGTTGAGGAAGTAGTAGTAGTAGAAGTAGTGGTGGAGGCTGGAGTTGTGGAAGTTGGAGCTGCTCCTCCGGCTGCTGGTGCATCTCCAAGTCCTTCAGGAATACCCTGAAGATGGGAAAGTGATATGATCCAAAGAGAGAAGACAGTCAGAGAGATTCGCGTTTGGAGAGAGGGGACCAAGAAAGACTGACAGTCATTAGATATTCAATAGCACGATCTGGATTGTTGAAACTGGCACGCATGGCACGTTGGATTTCAGGTTTTGCGAAACCCATTTCCTCCATGTTTGCAATTGCAGATTCAAGGGCTGCACCAGAGACTTTTGAAGTGAGAATGAAAGAAAGGCGAGAGGGAGGGAGGAAAGTCAGAATTTCAGACCTCATTGAAGCAACACCAGTCTTGTGAATACTAACGGAACGAGCTCGAAGGACCAGAAGTAGCAGCACCTGCAGCTGGAGCAGCAGGGGCTGTGGCTGGAGCGGAAGAAGCTGGAGAAGGAGTAGCTGGAGTTGCTGGAGGAGCGGCAGAAGTGGCTGGAGCTGGAGCAGCAGGAGTAGAGACCGAGGCAGCAGCTGGAGCTGGAGTGGATGGTACAGCAGCGGCAGTACCTTCTGGCTTTGGAGCTTTTGGCTAGAAGAGAGATAGAGAGAGAGAGAGAGGGAGAGGATAGGTTGGGATGGCAACTTGAGTTTGCAATACTTGACTCTTACTCTCGCCTAATTCCAACTTGTATGTCATGATTGATTACTCACCTTTGAAACCATGCAAACCAAAAAGTCCTTTTCAGACTTGATGTTGCATTTCTCGATGGTTTGATCGTCGGTCAAGATTTTGCCAGAAAAGATGAGCTTTTGAGAAGAAGCAGCATGGCCTTGAGCTGCTTCAATCTTTGCCTTTACTGATCCAATCTGTTAGAGGATAGAATAGAATAGAATGAAGATGAGAATCAGAAGGAGAGATTGAGACAAGAGATGATTCTAAAGATCTATCTCTTTGCATCTCCATCCTTGCTCTCTCTTTCCACTCTCTCCTCTACTCTCCTCTTACTGTATGATGTACTCACTGTGTCTGATGGTTCAGCATCCAGAGTGAAGTTTGTGCCAGTTAGAGATTTAATAGTCAACTTCATCTTGGATTCCTTGTTGTCGTTACAAGGTCAAAAAGTTGACATTGACGATCACTCCACGCGTTCACTTCGTTCACTATCAGTCCAAAGTGTGAGTGACAGTGAGAACGAAAACTTGGATTAATACAGATCATGCGTGAATATCTAGAATAACAGGAAAGCGAAAAGGAAAGCATCAGAAGCGAGGGGAAGTAATCATTTGACAGTGAAAGCAAAAATCGACAAGATGGGAGACATGATGGAATCGATCAGGAAAACCTTTGACCAGAATGAGCCAAACTTGGGACTTGAAAGTGATCTTGAAAGAATGAACAGGAAACAGAACGAGAGAAAGAGAAAGGGAAAAGGAAAGAGAGCATCAAGCTACTCTATGAGAAATCGTGACTACTTCTTCTGTTGTAAATATTTAACCTTCGAAAACCTCTCTTTATTTACAAGACTTGACCACCACCATTATTTTTACCATTATTACCATTATCTTTCCTTTTCCTCTTCGAAGTAGAACCCGTGCTAATCCCACTATTTCTAGATCCATTAGAACTAACACTAGCTCTTCTCTCCATCTTTTCACTTTCGCTCAATTTGGAATTACAACCTTCATTACCATTATCCAATCTCATATGTCTTCCCAATGCATCAGCTCTTGCAAAAGTCTTTCCACAAATCTCACATGAGAAAGGTTTCGAATTCGTATGAAGGTTTCGATGTCTCTTCATGTCGTGAGCTCTGGAAAAAGCTCTACCACAACCTTGGAAATCGCATACAAACGGTCTTTCGTCTTGATGGGATCGGATATGACCTCGTAGGTTGTACTTCCTGAAAAGAGAGGAGAGAGCAAGAAGGAGAAAGAGACGATTCTCGTTAGTGAGAAGAGACTCTCGGAGGAAAATGGTACGAGAGATTATAGATTTCAAGTCTATAGATTTCCGAAGAAACTCACCTGGTAAAAGTGGAAGTACAACCAGCAACGGGACAAGCGTACATAGCTTCAGTCTTCCTACGCATAGCGCTCGCCTGCTGGGTCTTTTCAGTAGTCACTTTGGCATTGACGTAATTGCTCGCAGGCAATTGTCCTTGTCCTGGTTGACCATCTTTATCCGATCCCAATCCACCATAGGTCGGAAGTGAAGTTTGATTGTAATTCTTGTTCTTGCTGTTGCTACTAGCAACGTTACCATTGTTCGTTGGAGTTTCTACATGTTGATGATGAGCTGGATGAGGAGGCATCATCATACTAGAACTCGAATTGGAATTGAAAGAAGGATCTCCTCTTTGATTCGCCAGTAATTCTTCTCTGATTGAAGAGTTCGAATGATTGGAACCGAAGGAAGAATGTCTTGCATGAGATGAACTTGGTCTATAGGGATGATAAGAATTGCTAGGAAAGAATGGTGGAGCTTGAGATCCGGCCCCTCTTCCATGACCACCACCGCCGATTGTAGATACGAGATTGGTTGGTGATGATGGAGAAGGTGGAGAGATTGAATTCCTAATCCCACTTGTCACTCCAGGTGGTGGTGCCAATCCTCCATTCGGAGCAGTGATTTGAGCCAAGAAATCATCCATGCCTTCTTGTTTGATTGAAGATCTAAGGTCTTCAGATTGAGCTCCACGTTTATGACCTCTTCGTTGATTTGCAGTCGAAGGTCTAGGAGAAGAAGAAAGATTCTGATTTCCCATCCAGTTAGGAGAGTTCGAGATTGGTGAAGCTCCAACCGATCCATTCCGATGATGAAGACCGCCACTAGGACTTGCCGAACTATATCCATTAGAAGGTACAGTAGGACCCATCATTGAATTTGGAGATTGTCGATCCGAAATACCTCCTCCTCCTAGGAGAGTCGGATCGACTGCGACACCAGCATTGTTTGGACTGGCCGAAGATCCAGAAGTGGTACTGTTACTTGGACTACTTGAGCTTTGATAATGGTGCATAGCCATGACTGTTGTCGTTGGATTGGAGTTCATGAAATCTCTTCCACCGATCCCATTTAGATCTCTGTGACCGAGTTTCTCTCTCAATCCATCATCCATCCAACTCATATCGTTCGGTGAATCCATGAAACTCAATCCTTGACCCATGTTTCCACCCAACAGCATCTTTTCCATTTCTTGATCTTTCCCTCCGACTCCAAAGAATTCAGAAGGTCTAGGTCCAATGTCTGAAAGACTTCTCTTTCGGACTCCTCCCATGATGGTTGTAGGCTGATTTCCCTCGACATCGATCTCTGAGAAGCCTAGAAACTGTTTCAATCTGTCGTAAGAATCATCCCTTGTCGGAGCCCTTTTAGGAGGTTGAGGAGATTGATAACTTTGAGGGTTCGCAGTACTCGGTCTAGGAGAAGAATCCAAAGCGAAATGAGGTGAACCATAATCTGATCCTTTGTTCGAAGAAGAAGAACTGAGTCCACTCAGATTTGAAAAGGTTTCTCCCATCTGTTGATATCCGGTAGGTCGGATCGGTTTGGTCTCTTGCGATTGCTGTAGATCCATTTGGACTGGTTCGGAGAAGAATTGCTGATTATTCCATTGTTGATTCTGACTGTTTGGTGAGGATTGATAGAAATCATTCCTTTGAACAGGAACATCCATTGAAGGCTGAGAAATCGCCAAAACTGGAACTTGAGGTTGATGACGACTATCCATTGATTGTTGTTCTTGATTACCAAAAGAAGGAAGACTAGAATTATGACTCGAAGAAGCCAAAGCTGAGGAAGGAGAATTATCCTCTTCGAAAACTGGAGGGAAAGGATTGTTCCTTTGATCGTCAATACTCATACTACTGACTTGATTCAAAGAGGAAGTCATCCAAGAATTATCGTTGGTATTGGGATTGTTGTTGAAGCTCTGATTGTTCGGGAAAAGCGAAGGGTAATTTGGAGAATCGCCACCACCAAAAGCTGCTATCGAATTTGGACTTTGATTTGAAGATCTATCCGAACCAAAAGATGAAGCTCTATCTCTGAAGGCTTCTAGAGGCGAAGGATGACCAGATGGATCAATGATAGGACTTTCGAAAGGTGATGAGTTCAAATTGTTGGGATCTCTGAAATTGTAGAGATCTTGAGAAACGTTGAATTGTTGAGAAGGAGAGGAAGAGTTGAAGAACGAATTTGAAGAGGAAGAGATTGGATTCTGATAATCGTCGACTGAATTTGGATCGTAGTAGAATATCGATGATTGCTGTTGTTGAGGTTGACTTTGTAGAGTCGAATTGGAAAAGTCTTGATCTTGGTTCGGAATAGATGATTGAGTCTGATTGAGAGTAGAGGGAGAAGAGAGATTGGTTGGAGAATCGACTCCTCCACCTTCACCTTGGATCAATCTTGTAGCTGAAAAAGGGAAATATTAAGAATGGAATGGAAGGCAAGAAAAGGAGAAGAGATGAGAATGGACAGGTCAGAGAAGTCGAGAGGAGCAAGGATCTGAGATCAAGAGGCTGTGTTCATTTTGGACATCTCTTGGAAGCAGCGTTCCTCTCCTCATACATTCCAGTCTTTACGAGATTAGAATATTGATATCCATATATAAAAGAAACAGCCATCCAATTCTGCTTCGAAGCTCGGAGGAGAGCAGAGGAGGGTAGATCTGCTCTGCTTTCCTGCTTCCCTGTCTCTCTTTCTCTCTTTTGTCTACTCACTCCAAGATTGAATCTCCAAGGAAGCAGGTGAGATGATTTCGTTTGAGTCTTTCCTACCGGTTGCAGCTTTTTCACCTTGCGGCTGAGCGTTTGGCTGAAGGTGCAAGCCAGGTTTCATTTAATAGATCTGATCTTTTTCTTGAATCTTGCGGATCAGAATGAGTTGATGGATTGGATGGATCAGATGGACTAGCTAGACCAATGGGAGAACAAGATGGCCTCTCCTGTGCTCTTTCCTTTCTTCTGCGATGTTGTCAGATTGGGATTGTATGAAATCAAGTTGATGCAAGGTGTTGGATGAGAAGGTCAAGTTGGAGGATCAGAAAGCGTCTGCGCTTTTCGGAATTGACCTGATTCCTTCCGACTCTTTCCAAACTCGTTCTATGTTCTCGTCATTCCTCAAATTAGATAGAAATTACATTTTTGGATTAGGTTTGAACATTGAAAAGGGGATCACATCAAAAGTCAACTCTCTCTATCAACGTCACCCACACTTTCTCCTTCCCTACCAATCATTTTTCCTCCTCTCTTATTGCATTGGCATCTTTGACTCTGTAGTTTTGAGCTCATAGAAACGTTTGGCAGCCAAGAGAGCATCCTTCAAAGCGTCTCCACCTTCCTCTCCGACACCTTGAGCACTCTCTGGCTTCCCACCAGCTCTACCACCGATACTTTTGGTAACTACTTCCGCCCATTCCTTTGCATTCAGACCTAGTCTGGCATCTTGAGGAGGGACAAAGTTAGCATGTGGCACTTTGGCTTTGACAGTTCCAGGGATCTCTTCTTTCCTAGGCTCGATCAATTCTTCAGAGAAGAGATAAACTGCCTTGTTGAGCTTCTTTGCAATGGCGATTCCTTGAGACAAAGCTTTCGAATTGTTTCCAACGTCGAATTGTTTGACCAGATAGGTTGCATTCGGTTCTTCCTTTTCGAAATAGTTCTGAACTTCGGTTTGAACCTTCTTAGTGTCTGCTGCTTGACGAGCTTTGTTCTCTGCGTCTAGTTTCTTCTTCATGGCGGAGAAACTCTCTTGAAGTTTGGCTTTACGAAGCACGCTGATTTCCATTCCGTCCAACTCGTTACTGAAGAGTTTGGCAGCAGATTCTTTGGCTGCCTTGTCAGTGATGGCATCGATAGATGCAAGCTTGGAAGCTGCTGAATCTGCGATTCGAGTCACTTTGGCCGCTTCTTCTCCAGTCAGAGCGACGATACGACGGATTCCTTTGGCGATTCCGCTCTCCTCGACGATGACGAAGTACTTGATCTCACCCGTCTTGGTGACGTGACTGTTGGAAGAGAGAAAGAAGCGAGCAAAGAAGATCAGAAATCGACCTAGAAATGGAAATCAAACTCGACGAGAATATACTCACGTTCCACCACAGAATTCAGTACTAGTGCCTCTCCATTTCGGATTCTCGATATCCTTGGCCATTTCCTCTACGTCGAATTCCAAAGAAACTACTCTGACTGGATCGGGATAAGCTTCTCCAAACACAGCACGAAGACCTGGAATCTTTTGGGCCAATTCCAAGGGCAACTCCTTCGAAAAGACACCAACATCCTTTGCGATCCATTCGTTGCTGATGTCTTCAATCTTTTCGAGATCGGGCAAGGCGATTTGAGAACGATGAGAGAAATCGAATCGGAGCTTGGTTGGAGCTACTAGGGAACCTTCTTGATTGATGTGATCTCCCAGAACTTCTCTGAGAGCGAAATTCAAGATGTGAGTTCCGGTGTGGTGATTACGTAGAGGTCCACGTCGATCCTGAAAGTTCGGAAAGAGTTTGAGGAGAGCAAAAAAGGAAGGAAAAGATCAATCACTCTTCTATTTTTCTCTCTCCTCTCGTTGCTCGATAACTCACCTCGTCAAAGCTAGCGACCACTCGATCCCCAACGCTGAGATCTCCATACTTGAGATATCCGACGTGAAGAACGTACCCAGAGAAGACCTGAACATCCTCGACTACGAATTCAGCCTTTCCGTCGATGACGATGCTTCCAGTATCACATTGTTGACCTCCAGATTCAGCGTAGAAGTTAGTTTCGTCTAAGAGGATTCCGAAAGGCTTGTTCTTGTCGAGAGCAGAATCGGTAGTCGAGGAAAGGAACTGATGAGATTGGAAGACTGAAAGAATGTTCGAGTTGATACTTCCGGAAGCTGCAGCGATCGAAAGAGAAGATGTAAAAGAAAGACACATCAGGAACGAGTCTTTAAGAATGCGGGACTCGCTCGAATTGACCTTCCCTCGACTCACTGTATTTGGCATCGTCCTTAGTCTTTGTGATCTTGTCGTTCTTTTCCAAAGCACCAAGGTCATGAACGTCGAATTTGGGTTTCTCTTCTCCAGCTTCCTTCTTGATTCCCTTACTAGCTTCTTTGCTTGCAGCTTGAGCTTCTTCGAATTCCTTTTCGTCGACTCCCAACCCTAACTCTTCAGCCATGAGAAGAGTTAGATCCACTGGGAAACCATAAGTGTCGTAAAGACGCCAAACATCAGCTCCAGCTAGAGATTTAGCACCGGAATCCGAAGCTCTCTTTGCGTAACCTTCAAAGAGTTTCTCTCCTCTATCGAGAGTACGAGCGAAAGATTCTTCCTCTTCGTTCAGAATAGACTGAACATGAGAGATCTTTTGGTTGATCTCTGGGAAGAAGTGGCCCTGTGCAAGAACAAGAAAGGGATCGAGAAGGAAGAGAATAGAACGAGGGATACGAGTTTCAGCTACCAATATGAGGACAAGAGAATGTTTTCTGGTCTACACCTACGAGAAACTCACCATCTGATCAACTAGAGTTGGAACCAAAGCAGCGAAGAAACCACCGACTGGAACTTCGAAATACTTTCTAGCATATCGAGTTCCTCTTCTCAAGATACGTCTCAAGACGTAACCTCTACCATCCTTATCGGGAGTGCCACCATCAGAGATAGCAAAAGTCAAAGTTCTGATATGATCCGCAACGACTCTGTAAGCAGTGTCGATACCGTCAACGTCGTCTTTACCCAGCTTGCCGGTGTAGGCTCTCTTTCCAGTCAATTCTTGAATTCGAGAAAAGAGCGGACCAAAGACATCAGTGTCGTAGTTGGAAGGTTTGTCTTGAAGGACCGAAACCAATCTCTCGAATCCCATTCCTGTGTCGATATGCTTTGCAGGCAAAGGACGTAGTGATCCAGAAGGTTCTCTATTGAAGGACATGAAAACATTGTTCCAAATTTCCAAGACGTCTGGATCATCCTTGTTGACGAGATGAGCTGCGTTTCTTCCTCCAATACGATCGTAATGAATCTCACTGCAAGGTCCACAAGGTCCAGTGGCTCCCATTTCTGAGGGAAAACGGGAAGGTGCAACAGAGACAGAGATTGATGAGCTTCGAGAGAAAAGATAGGTAGTTCTTCAACTCGGAGACTTCCAACGACAAGTCTTCAGACACTCACCCCAGAAGTTATCTTTTGCATCACCAGTCAAGAGATGATCGGATTTGACTCCCATCTCGAGCCACAGATCTCTTGCTTCAGTGTCGGGAGGAAGACCTTGAGATTCGTCTCCTTCAAAGTAGGTGATATAAAGTCTATCTTCTGGCAGGCCATAGACCTTTGTGAGAAGCTCCCAGGCAAATTGAATAGCTTCACGCTGATAGAAACCAGGGTGATACATGTGTAGAGAGAGAAGTATCAGCCTTATCTTGCTAACTGACTCGAACCTCAAGCTTCTTCTCCGGATCTTCTTCCTTTGTGCCTCTTTGACTCTACCGAGCGACTGCATTTCCCGTCCACTCACCTTGAAATAGTCGCCAAAACTCCAATTCCCCAACATCTCGAAGAAGGTATGATGATAGGAATCCTTTCCAACGTCATCCAAGTCATTGTGCTTTCCACCAGCTCTGATACACTTTTGACTATTGACAGCTCTCTTTAAGTTTGCAAAGCTGGAAGCTGGATCTGCGATACCCAAGAAGATGGGTTTGTATTGATTCATACCTGCATTTGCGAAGAGCAGAGTAGGATCATCATAAGGAATCGTTGAGGAAGAAGGAACAAAAGTGTGAGGATGGTTCGACTTTTCCTTGAAGTAATCGATGAAAGTCGAGCGGACTTTGTTTGCTGGCCAATCCCCAAACTGAGAAGAGGTGGAATTGGAGACTGAGGAAGCCATCTTGAGAGGATCTCTGTTGATGGTTGAAGTGTTGAGAGAACGAGATGGCAAGATTGGAAAAGAAGAAGGGCAAGAAGAAGAGGAATGGAGTCGATTGAAGCTTGAGCCGACTCTTTGGTTGATAGGTTTTTGAAATTTAAAGTTGATAGTTTTGATGATTCCAAGATTCAGTCCCAATCTCATTCAATGACAAGAGAGAGAGAATGTCTGATGGAAGGAAGAAGGTTAAGAGAGGGAGAGTCATTATATCACTTTTTCTGCTTGATTATAGGACGCATCTTTTTCACCACTTTCGAAAATAATCAAGTCACAAAGAACAAATGCTTTTTGGAAATGACAACGCACTGAGAATAGAAATACAAGTGGTGACACATGGGAAAACAAGGGAGAAGAGAGAGAGGGAGAGAAATGAGAAAGATGACAATGACACAAGAGGTATATGCGCTGGCACAGATAGTGAAGAACATCCAAATTGAAACAACAGAAAATGAAACAACAAAGACGAGAGGAGAACTGTAAAAGTGTGCGTGAGAAGAGATGAAGAAGTAGGTTTGCGCTTTAAATCTCTTCGATTCTTGATGTAGCTTGACCCAGAGCCTGTATGATTTGACTCAAATCCATTTCGGCGAGGTTGAATTGAGATCCTAAAAGCTTCTTCATCGTCAGAGTGTTGAGAGCATTCGTGATTCTAGTGACCAATTGCTCCAGAATTCCAGCCAACTCGTCGTCGGTCGCATCGTCTCTAATGGCGTAGATGAGCAGCTCTGGATGAAGTGCCAGAGTCGCTTCCACAGCCTTTCTTCGAAGAGCAGGGGATGCTGTAGGGTTGAGAGTAGAAGTCGAGGACCTTGGAGCGGCTTCGATTTCGGTAGAGTTTCTAGATCTTGTGGCGATTGCAGTCGAAGAGGCTCCTGCTGAGGAATGGGAATGAGAAGGTTCCATGGCTGACATGAGTTCACCAGATTCTGTTCCGTGTTCGTTGGCTGTGGCAGCAGCGATGGCAGCTTCAGGTCTCTCGATTCCAGGGAAGACCTTGTCGTTGGTGAGAGCTTCGATTCTGAGACAGAGCATTCCAATCTGCTTGACCTCGTCGATGTCTAGGAGTTGAAGAGTAGGCTCGAATACTTGAGGTGCAGGAGCGTCCGGTTTGGCTTCCAATCTACCAGCCAATTGTTTCGGATAGACGAGATGTAGGAACTCTGGAGTTTCGAGTCCTTTCATTCTTCGTTCACCAACTTCAGAGATTCCGAATCCCATTCGACGAAGCAGAACGACGTCCCTCGACACGTTTGGATTCATCATTCTGAAAGTGTCTTCGTCGACTTCTTCAGGTCCTCCAGGAGCTTCGCTTTCTTCCTCTCCGTTCTCTTGCTTGAAGGTTCCGAGCAAAGCAGTCAGCTCGTTGACGACATCTCTGCTCGCCATGATCTGACCTCCGTCGGCAGCTCCAGAGATTCTAGCGGCTCGGTTGACGATTGGACCAAAGTAATCCATTCGACGAGTGATCGGATCAGCCTCGCACACTGGCACTCCCCAGTGTATCCCCATTCGAACAGAGAGACCTCGAGCGACCAGTTCTCCTGAAGAATCCAAGACCTCCTTTCCATCTTCGCTCTCTAGAATCTCCACTGGCCAGTCTTCTCTCAGGAGTTGTAGCTGTACGGTGAAGCACCAAAGAAGAGCTGAAGTGACCGATGGGAAAGAGACCATGAAGGCATCTCCTTCAGTCTTGACCTCGTATCCACCGATAGTACGAAGTTGCCTACGAAGAAGATAATTGTGCAAGCGCATGGCTGCATGCATTCCTCCGTTGGTCTCCCAAAGAGAGGTCGAGTTCTTGATATCAGTGAAGACCAGAGCTACGTGACCAATGGGAGGAGCCACCTCTCTCTCTAGACGAGCCAGAGTCCTGTCTCCAGGAAGCTCTTCTCTTCCTCTTCGATTGGCAGCCTTCTTGAAAGCATCGCCTGGTTGATCGTAGGGCATCGCATCGCTTCTCTGACGCTTGAAGAAGAGGTCGCTGACGGCCACCACCATGATGAGAATGCTCTCTTCGGCTCCATAACTGATGGCAAAGTCACGTAGCTTCTGAGCAGCAATCATCGGATCGTCTCTTTCCATCCTAGCAATGTCGACAGCAGTTTGGTAAGAGATGTGATCCCAAAGGACTCGGTTGGCTAGAATGACGAACTCGTCCGAGTCTGTGAGATGGACCGTCGTGACAGCTGGAGCAGCGTTGACGACTGGAGACAGATGATAATATCCAAAGGATCTAGAGACGTCCAAGACATCGTTGACGTAACCTCTGAGGGAGACCCAGCCTTCTGCGGATCGGATTCGTTGAGTCTCTTCTCTGTCGAAAGGTTCATGTTTCGTGCTGACCAGATGAGCAGTTCCTCCGTTTCGAGAGAGAACGGCCAGGGCGTCTCCAGCGTTTGCGACATAGAGAGTCTTGTCGACTATGTAGACGAGCACTCCCGAGGCGCCTGCTTTCCAGTGATTACGATTGGAAGCAGAGGCTATGGCGGGAGCGGCGTGTTTGCTCTCGTCGTTGGCAGCCACTGCTTGAGCTTGAGAGAGCTTGCGATGACCTTCATTCATCAGCATGTCTGCGTATTCCTTTCCTAGACGGAGAAAAGCTCTTCTCATGACGTCTGGGACTTGAGCTGCAGTGGGCAGGACCTCCTTTGTCCCTAGAGATTGAAGCCTCTGACTTCGTGCCAGCTCTCGAATCTCCCACTCGATTCGATAGTTGCACCACTCTGCCAAGTGCTTCGCGATTCGGCTGCCGACGTTGGATCCGTGACCTCGACCTTCGAACATTCCGAAGAGGCATTCGTTGTCTCTCTTTCTGAAGTTGGGAGTGACGACGTCTACGATGCTGAGATTGTCGTAGACTCCCAGAGCATCTGCCACTCCATAAGCCATGCCGTTGATCTGAGAGAACGAGGTTCTGACTCTTCGGTTCTCAGTCTCGTCTGGAATAGGCATCGATTTCTCCGCAGAGGGAGTAGTCATCGTGACATCCATCAAACCTAGGACTCTGAGCTGCGAGAGACGACCAAAGTCAGAGACATTCCTCCTCCTGACTCCGTCTTCGATAGACTTGATCTCGAAACGTTTGTTACCAGAAAGATTGAGGTAGCGTAGGTTCGGATTCGACTTCCAGTGCCAATCGTAGTGCCAATTTGCGATGTTGTACTTGAGCACGTTGTTTCCTACGTCGAGATTGACCAGATTCTGCATCCTTCCGAGTTCTGCAGGAAGCGTCTGAAGCTTGTTCCCATTGAGATGGAGAATCCTGAGTTGATCCAAATGCTCCAAGTCGTCGGCTGGAATACTGCTGAGATTGTTTCCGCTTAGGTAGAGCTCTCTGAGTTGACCATTCTTTGAGAGGCTGAAGTTTGGAATCTCGTAGATCTCGTTGAAGCTCAGATTGAGCACTTCTAAAGAGGCGAGAAGCTCCAGGATGTTGAAGACATCATCGGTCAATCTGTTGTCTCCTAGACGAAGCTTCTTGAGGCTGGAGGTAAGTGGAAGAATCTTACTAGACGAAGGGAGTCCACTAGCTCCAAGGGATCCTACTGAACCTTTCCTTTCTGATTCGATCGTTCCTACACCGGCTTGATTCTGAGGTGGGATTGCAGAAGTCTGAGGAGGTTCGGAGCTTTCCACCGGAGCAGCGAGAGGAGGAGAAGGAAAAGACTCCAGAAGATTCGAACTGACGTTGATGGAACTCAGACCGACACAATTCCAGATAGCGCTAGGGAGCATTTTGAGGTTGTTGTTCTGAACGTCTAATCTACGAAGCTTCTCTAATCGACCTATGCTATCCGGTAGAGCAGCTAGATTGTTGTTGCTGCACGAGAGACGAGTGAGGTTCTTGAGTTCACCCAAGGCGTCTGGAAGAGTGAGGAATTGGTTTCGATCCAAGATGAGCTCCGTGAGATAAGGAAGCTGAGTGAGCAGGTCCTCATCCAGCTTCGCCATGTTAGCAGAAGAAAGATTGAGCAGAGTGAGCTCGCTCGGAATCCTAGCTCCAAGTCTCACAGTGCTCAGAGGATTGTGGCCGACCTCCAGAGTCCGTAGATGAGCTCCGAAAGCTGCTTCGAAAGACTTGATGGAGTTGTGCTCGCATTGGACCACCTTGAGCTTTGGGAGACCGAACAGTGGAGAGACCTCTTGGATCAGGTTTCGTCTGAGATCGATGGTATGAAGACTTACTAGCTCCGACATGCAGTCTGGAAGAGTGTCTAGCGAGTTTCCTACCAGAACCAATCGCTCTAGCTTGACTAGCTGACGCAGTTCCGCTGGGAGAGATGCGATGGCATTGAAGGAGAAATCCAGATCGACCAGGGAAGGCATCTCGCAGACCACCGATGGGAAGATCTCGAAGCGATTGTTAGAGACGTTGAGATAACGTAGAGTCTCGATCCTGCTGAAGTATGAAGGAAGCTCGTAGAGTCTATTGTTCTGAATCTTGATCGAAAGCAGCTCTGGCATGTTGTCCAAAGCGACGTGAGAGAGATCCGGGATTCTGTTGTTCGAGACGTCGAAGTGAGTCAGAGTTTCACTATGTCTGACGCTCTGTGGAATCCTCTTGAGAGCTAGATTCGATAATCTCAACGTCCTGAGACCAGTGCAGAGCTGAATAAAGTCCAAAGGAAGATCCGACATCGGATTTGCAGACAGATCCAAACTGACGATCCAGTCCGCGTGACGATAGAGAAAGATTGGGACCATTTCGAGATTCCTTCCTTGAAGATCCAGATGCTTGAAGGTGTGCTCGCTGTTTCCTATCGATTCGGAATCGAAGTTCGGCACTCCATCCAGTCGGTAAACGAATCGTAAGAGGTAGGATAGATCTTCTCTTCCAACGTCTTCAAGTCCATCGGCTTCAGTGTAACCTGCTTGCTCCAAACGTCTTCGTTGAAGTAGAGCTGGCTTTTCTGAAGGACCGAGAGGTCTCTCTGTGATTTGAGGGAAGAAAGAGTTTACTGTCAGAGTTTGCTGAAAGCATCACTTGGAAGAGGCTTTATCACAATCATAAGATTCAAACTCACCTGCTCCTTTGTCTCGAACGAAAAGTCTGAAAGCAGCGGAATCCGAGCTCAGACTCTTACGAGCCAAGATCGATCTGATCTCTGACGTAGTAGCGAACAGAGAACAAGAAATAGTGGAGAAAGATCCATCTGTTCTCCAGATACGAACGCAGTACTGAGAACAGAGAGAGAAAGAGAGGAGATCGAAGAGTGAAAGAGGTTCAGCAAGCATCCGAAAGCCCAACGCAATGCGCTCTCGATCTCGAAGCAATCTACAAGACTCACGTTCTTCCCGATGGAAGTACCTCCTCCGGTTCCAGGTCTCTTGCCATTACTAAAGCTATGAGCAGTCGAGCTAAGAGAACCTTCTCTGAACGTCGTCGCAGTGTCATCTTCTACGTTCACCAAATTCGAGTGCGAAGGTCTGTTAGATCCACCAATCGATCCAGCCGTATTCGGTCTAGCAGATCCTTTACCTTTGGTTCTATGAAGACCCAATTTCCCAGCTGCTGCTGCAGCAGCACCACCAGCCACTGCCAAAGCATTTCCACCTCTCGAAGCAGGTCTGATGAAACCGTCTCTAGTTGCGCTCAAAGGACTTGGACCAGCTCCAGATCCGGACAGAATCGAAACAGTTGGAGAGGACAAGGTGACTTCCTGACCATCGTTGACGTCCAAGATTTCAATCGAAGCAGGTTTTGGAGAGATTGGCACTCCATTCGAAGAGATTCCATTGGTGGCATCCAAATGAGATCCACTCGTTCCCGAACTTCCTCCTCCTCCTAATCCATTGTCAGCACTGGAATGACCTAAAGAATCCGCTGTCCCTCTTCTTGAGTCGGTCAAAGGAGCTCTAGAATAAGGTTCGGTACTTGCAGATCTTCCAGCCAAATAGCTACTACCTCCAGTACCAGATGAACTGCCTCTTCGATCTCTCTCTCTTGGTGAAGCGTGATTGCTCTCTCCTCCTTCTTCGTCTGATTCCGAATCTCCATCTCCATCTCGGAGGTAGTCTCTGGTCAATCTGTTCGGCTGGACTGCCCAGGAATCAGGAGCCATCCAGGAAGAGGAAGCTCCACCAGTTGCTCCTGCTGGCCCTCCTGAAGAAGAAGAAGTGCTGGATTTCCTTGGAGAAAGTAGAGAAGCTGCCAGACCTAATCCTTGAGAAGAAGCTCCAGAGATTGGTGGAGGGAAGGAATAACCATCCGCAGAGTTGTTGCTGACTTGTCGATTCCAACCAGTCGAGGGATCCAGAGCAGAATCCGCAGAGTTGTGAAGACCCAATGGCAGTTGAGTCACGCTAGTCTTCGGAGAGATTCCAGAAGCGCTAGACCTCTCACTGAAACCAGAAGAAGAGACTATGCTTGCCTTTCTGAGGTTCGATTCCTCACTGATCGAAAGTCTACCTCTATCCTTGTTGGCAGCCTTTTCCCATTCGCTCATCGAATTTGAACTCGAAGTACCTCTAAGTTCTGGAGTGCCACCACCAGCATGAGATGCAGACGCAGTCTTGCCATGAGAAGGTCTAGTTGACCTGCTATCGGAGTCTGAAGAAGGAGCAACAGAATCGGATCCCACAGATAGAGAAGGATGTCTGAGAGAGTAACTTCCACTGCCGCTCCTAGAATTGGCCATGTGTTGTTGAGCTTCTGCCAAAGTGATCCTTCGAAGACCAGGTTTGGCTACATTGATTTGAGAAGGTCGGTGTCTACCTTCGGGACTTGGACCAATATTTGGACTCGAGGAGAAAGAAGCAGTGATTGGGCTTGAAGGTGAGATCGGGACATGACCACCTCTTCCAGAAGGATGACTTGAAGGCGAAGAATTGGGGATTGAATTTGAACTTTGGCTCGTTAGACCAGTCGAAGAAGCAGCAGTCGAGAAGGAAGCCATCCTTTGAGATGAAAGAGTAGGAACTCTGTCGTTTGAGAAACCTCTCATGAAAGAATTTGAACTTGATCGATTTCGATTCGGATTGGAGGAAGAGGTTCCACTTGCACTTTGAGAACTTGTGTTGGAGAGAAAGCTTCCATTGATCGAAGGTCTTTGATGAGAGCTACCACCAACAAAGTCGTCAGAGTAGGATTCGTTCTTCGGTCCTACTCCAGAATCTAACGAACCAGATTTGGCGCCTAACCGAGCAGCTGCAGCTGCAGGATTGACAATGTCGTCTATCTGATCGAAGTTGGTATCCAACGAAAGCTCGACATCCTTTTCGTTTCCAGCTAGAGAATAGGATCCATGAGAATCTGTCCTTGGGAAACCGGAATTCGAATGAGCAGTTCCATCATGATCATCTTCATGCCCTGGAGTGCCCAAATGTTTCTCTTTCGTTTTCTCTCTTTCTCGAGTCAAAGGTCTGACCAGTCGACCGATTCTGGCTTTGTCCTTCTTCTCTTTTCCTCCATGATCTGCTTGCGTACTTGAGCCTGTTGGATTCAGAATTTCGTCTTCTAGACCCAATCCTTGGTGACTGCTAGAGGTTGAATAAGATTGATGAGAACTACTTTGAGAATGTCCATGAGAATAGGAGCTTCCTTCGAATCGACCAAGGGATCTAGAGCCTGAAGAGGTTCCCTGAGCATAAGTGACTGAATTGCTAGACGGAAGCCCTCCAGTTGGATTCGTTCCAGAAGAAGAAGATGAGACTCCATGACGTCCAGAAGGGGAGGCGAGGATCGATTCTCCCCTAGAGTGAGTCGGCAAAGGAGGAGGAGGCGGTGTTGTAGACACTGTTTAAGAAACAGAGTGGAGAGAGCAAAGCATTTAAGACTTCAGTATAAATGAACGCGTAAAAATGCAGACCTTCGAGATCTGAAACCTACCCTCTCCTTCCCTCAAGACCGACGAGCTCTTCTTTTTCAGAAAGCTGAAAGGATTCTTCGACTTCTTATGAGTCGGAGTTGTCGGAGCATTTGCAGATGCATATTGTGTGAAGGAGGTCGTAGATTGGCCTCCAGGAGGAGTGTTGGGTCTTAGAGAGATTGAAGATTGAGAAGAGTGAGAGTGAAGTGGATGTGCAGGATAGATGGTCGAAGGTGACCCTTCGATGTCCTTGTCCTGTCAAGGGTGAAACAAAAGTCGTAGAAAGATTCAGCAAATAATCTTATTTCAGCTTCTGTTTTCTGATAGGGCGAGGCATTCCATCTCTCTTTATCAGACTCAAATCGGAAACCTTATCCTGGCCTTGCTGGTAACACTCACCGAACCTCTCCTCCTACTCCTCGAGCTACTTCCGATAGTAGTCGCACTAGTGTTAGCTTCATCTGCTATCTCTTCGAACAGCCAAGGGACTATGTCTCTCTTCACAGCCTCTGAATTGCCAGCTCCAGCTACAGCTCCATTGACGATGCCAGTTTCAGAAGGGAAAGAAGGTTCATAAGGAGCGTCTCTTGATGAAGAACCAATGATGCTAGAGGATGAAATGTCGTTGTTGAATTGATGATTGATATTTGATGAAGAGTTGAAAGCACCACCACCACCAGCGATGGATCTATTGGAAGGGATTGGGGATGAAGAAGGTGGATTGTTGTTGCTGTTACTGAATGTTCGAGGAGCTCTACTTCTTGGACTGACGTTGAAAGAGGATGAAGCAGTAGAAGAAGAAGCGGTCTCCATTGATGAATTAGTTGGGAATTGATTGTTTGAATTTGATCTATTCAATCGATTCAGAGAGGAGGAGGAAGGCTCGTTATTGGAGAAGCTAGGCAATCTAGGTTTGACTGAAGTCAGAGAAGTACTGCTGCTACTCGCAGTCCTACTCCTAGCCGTCGTTGAGCCATTCGTCGTAGAAGTAGTACTGTTTGTTGAATCTGGGTGATTGCCACTGCTCGATGGACGTTCGGTTCCAATCGACGAGATTAGAGAAGCAGCAGAAGAAGAAGATGGAACTGGCGAAGTGGAATGGCTGTTGCTGTTGGATCGCAAATTGCTAAAGAATGGTCGACCGAAATGAACGTTTCCTGAAGAAGATGAAGAAGAGGAAGAAGATCCAGGTCTTCTGGAAGAAGACATCGAAGGTAGGATTGAATGCCTGGATGATTAGTATTAGGCGAAGATCTTGATAGATTAGAACGAGATAGCCAGTCTGCCTGCCTACTGCAATGATTCAGTGTCCTATCCAGGGTCGATAACGTTTGATTCTTGACCTTGGAGGAATTGATCTGCTTGCTCTATTAGGAAGGACGGTGGATGAGAAGGAAGGAAGGAAGAGAAGGCTAGCAAGTCGAAAACCTTGTGGTACTCTGTCCTTCTATCCCTTGAAGGCTTCGCTTACCTCGCTACTCAAAAATGAAAGCAGATCAGTACGCTTTCTGTGAGAATGATGCGATTAAAAGTGACATGATAAAGATCTAAAAAGGTTTACATTGTAGATTGAGAGGAGAAGTATCCTCCATCACCTTACTCTTCTCTCTCCCTTTCCATCCCTTTGGCCTTTAGTTTTCCATCCCCTCAATCCCGCATCTCTACATCTTCACTTTCCGCCTCACTTTCGTCTTCTTCACTTTCCACTTCTACCCTTTCGATTCCATTGATTTTCCCATTTCCATTCATCCCCACCTCTCTCTCTTCTTCTTCTTCTTCATCACTCCCTTCTTCATCTTCTTCTTCGTCTTCATCTCCATCCTCTCCTAGAATCTGATCCATACATTTCAAGGTATAATCCAAAACGGAAGCCTCCATTAAATTCCTATCTGACCTACTCAAATGTCTCTGAGTATAAGGAATGATTCCATCCAATAATTCTCCCAAATCCTTGACTTTTGGAATCCCATCTCTTTTATTCGAATTCATATTCTTTTTGTTCAATTTGGAAGAACTCAAGCTTCTTTGGTTCTTTGATTCTTGTTCATCTTCATCCACATCCATCCTATCCTCATCTTCTTCTTCTTCATCATCATCATCTAGATTGAATTTCCTCTCATTATTATCAAAAGCTTCTCTGATTTCACTAGAAGTTCTATATCTCAAAATGGCATGTAAAATCTCTTGAGCGATTCCAGAAGTTTTATGACTTGTATTCCAATCTCTAATATAAATCAAGAGTTGATTCAATTGGGATTTCGGTAGGTTTTTAATGATGAGATCTACTGCTTTAGATCCAGTGATTGAATGATAATCCTCCAATTTGGATTTCTCAGCCAAAGTCAATTCTCTCGTTCTCTTTGATGACTTGTTGGAAGAAGAATTTGGTAAATTGAGATTTAGGACGCTTTTCAAAAGTTGAGTTGCACCCAAAGGTTCATCATCTCTTCCGATCGATGAACTTTTGACTTTCTTCTTTGATTTTGAATCTTTCTCTTCGATCAAAGATTTCATAGAATCTGAATCTGGTCTTGAACTCGAGACTGAACTGAAGAGGGAAAAGAGTCTTCTTGGTTGATTCATGTTGAGAGCTAAGGCGATTGCATTCTTGTAATCTTGAATCGAAAGGTAGTTGCTGAAATCTTGTTCTCTTTAGAATTCGCAGAAGGAAGAAAGGAGAAGGGACATCGAGCCGGTAGTCAGTGGAAGGAAAGATTCAAAGAACTCAATCGCCCAAGTCTTCAATTCTTTGATCTAATTCTTTCTTTGCGACTTACTGTTGAACTTGAATCTCTCTCTTCTTCCCCTCGATCTCAACTTTTTCCTTTGTATCATCCTTCCACCAACTAATCTGACCATCAGCACCGGCCACTACGAATTCTTTTCCACCTCTTTTAACTTTCAAACCCCAAATCCTATCATTCAGAACCTCTTTATTCCAAACATTTTCCTCATCTCTAATGTTCCATAATTTAACCACTCCTTCTGCACCAGCGGTCAATAATTGAGTTCCTCTATTCAAGAAATCAATCCTAAGTACCGAATGAGAATGGGAATCGAAAACCTTGACACAAGAGAAATCCTTTAAAGACCATAATCTAATCGTCTTGTCACCTGAAGAAGTGGCAAATGCAGCATCTATTGGTGAGAATTTGACTGACCAAACTCCTCTTTTATGACCTGAACAAATGGCTAATTGTTTCAACGAGGCTATTGAGGAGGAAGTTTTGTTCTTCTTGGTAAAAGATAGTGAGAAGACTTTGGCTGTCTTATCTTGTGAACCAGAGATTAATAAAGCATTGTTTGGTGAAATGTCTAGAGTGTTGATGTCCTTGTCGTGGATCTTGAGAGTCAATAAAGATTTCAATTTGGTAGGAGTTGGAATTTCATTATCGTTCGAATTGGAATTTTCCCCGTTTGAAGAAGTCATTAAAGAAGTCAAATCCCATAATTTGATAGTTTTGTCGGAACTTCCAGTAATCATAAATGGCGAATTACTTTCCATTGCAGGATTTAGATCATTGCTCAAACCTCTTCTTGCCATTGCTACAGCACCAACACTTTCTGCATGACCTTCTGCGATTCCATTGCAAAACCATTCAACTCTACCTCCTTCTTCTTCATCATCATCTTGATCAATATCTTTTCTTATTCTTTTCCTTCTAGAAGTCCAAATCCTAGCAGTCTTGTCTTTACTCCCACTGACCAACCATTTGGAATTGAAACTGGAATCCAAACATAGAATCATATCTTCATGTCTATCTTTAGGTTTCTTTCCACCTCTCAATAGTTCCACGTGATTCTCGTTGGTTTTCAAGGAGTAGATCCTAGGATAATTGGAATTTGTTGCAATTGCTAGATGAGTTTCAGAAGACATTGGTTGGACTTGATTGTTGGCTGTCGTTGTTTCATCATCTGAAGTTGAATAACCATTAGGAGCTAGAAGAGTTAAGTCTACGATTTCATCGTTGAATCCAATCAATTGCCTAATCATCTCTAAAGGTTTGATTGGGGAATCCTTTTGTGTCTTCTTCTGACGACTACTACTACTACTTCGGCTTTGATTTTGATTGAATAAAGGACCATTTCTAAAGATGATTGTTTGATCTGAATGAACCGAGACCAAGATGACCCTTCGGGTAATTGAGGCTTTAGAATTCCGAGAAGTTGTCATCGTAGGATCAGAAGAAGAGGATGAAAAGACTTGATGAACTTCAGTGATGGCTCTTGTATCTTCTTCAGATTCCTCGGAATCCTTATTTTGAGAAGTGGAGGCAGATGATGATGATGAATAAAGAGAATCCGGTTGAATGGAACTCAATTTCAGTCCTTCATCTTGAGGTATCGAATCATTAGAATTGGAGATGATGGGTAAAGACCAAATCTTGACTTCACCTTTCTCTCCACCAGACCAAAAGTAAGAATGAGAATCCTCCTCATCATCTTCACCATCGTTCGGATTAGAAATGAAACCTAAACTTTCAATGGATTCACCAACAGTGATAGTTTCCATCGACTGAAATGTCCAATCATTATTACCATCACTATTCTGTTGTCTATTCTTATTCGATGATTTCTTTAACCTCCATCTAACGATGGTTTTATCTCTTGAACCAGATAATAGATCCATTCCATCACTTGAAATCCCCAATCCTCTGACTGGAGAAACATGAGCATTCAATAGAGTTTGAATGGTTTTGTTTTCCTTTTTCGATGATTTCAATAAATCCCAAATCCTAATCGAACCATCTACAGATCCGACTATCAATTCCATTTTCCTATCCATCGTCTCCTTTCCTTTGTTCTTGTTACCATTCCCAACAATGTCCTGTGTTATGGGACTAGTGTTCCAACAGATGGAACTAATGACTCCACTATTGATGGATTTGAAGAAATGAGTACAATAACCTTTTTTCAAATCCCAAACCTTTGTCGTACCATCGGTGGAACCAGTGGCTATAAAGTTGGAGGATGGATCAGAGACTATCAGTGTTAAGGATGAAGAATGCAGAGTTGGAATGGTTCGAATCAATTGATGAGAACAGGTTGGATCTTGAGGATGATGATGATCTGAAGAGGATGAAAAAGAGAGAGAGTAGACTCTTAAGGACAGAGATCTGGAGGATAGGATCAAAGTGGATGAATCTGGAGTTAGACAGATTGCAGTTAGATCTTCAGTGTCCTGGGGATTAGGAGGAGGAGGAAAGAAGAGAGAAGAAAGTGAAGAATGAGTTATTTGAAGAAGAAAAGCAAGAAGTAGAAGATCCTCATCTCATTCCAATCTCTGTCTCTCTGTCTCTCTCTCTCTCTGTGATTATACTGACTCCTCTTATCCTGTCTACCAATATTCCGGATGTGACATGAGTGATTACCAAGTCTTGAGCCATTGAGGTGAGTAAGAAGTGACCATCTTTGGTGATTGCAGATGGACCACCAGTGTAGAAAGGTTTCAATGTGCTACTCTTTCTAAACGAGGTTGCAGAGTAAGGCTTTCTAGAACTTGATGCCATCTTGGACAATGCAACGGAGTAGAATGGATTAGAATAGAGAGGATTGAGTGAATCCTAATCTAGAAGAATGTCGACTTGGTCAAAAGTAGAAAAAAAAGGTGAATTCAAGATCTCCAACTTTGTCTCCCAACGTTCACTGCACATTCCATAGCCAGCATGTCTTCGTCTGAATGGAGTATCCGATTCTCAAACACTCGTAAACTGCCTTACTTTTACAATTCAAGTTCTGGTCAATCCACTTGGGAACTCCCACAGGGAATGACGGAACAAGAGGCAATGGGTTTGGAAGGTGCTCATCATCTCAAACAACAAACTGGTCAGCCACAACAACAAGAGGGAAAAGTAAGAGCAAGTCATTTGTTAATCAAGAGTAGAGAAAGTAGAAGACCTTCAAGTTGGAAAGAAGTGCGTAAGAAAGAGAGAGAGAGAGAGATGGAGAGAGAGAGAGATGGAGGGATCAGAAAGCTTATCATTTCACTCCTTCCCATTCATGATTGGCTTTCTCCCCCAATAGAACAATATCACTCGTTCTAGAGAAGAGGCTGAATCCATCCTGAAGGGTCATATCGATTCTTTGGGTTCAAACCCATCCCCAGAGGAATTTGGTAAATTGGCTAGCGTCCATTCGTGAGTAAAGTATCTCCTTGTTGACCAATTCTTCGTAGTGACTCTTATGATGTCAACGTTGCGAGCAGCTGTAAAAGTGAATAGAAGTCTAGTCTTCCCCTGGAAATGAATAGGAAGAGAAGAAGGGGAGGTCGATAGAGGCAAAACAAGCCTTCACTTTCCTAATCGCCTTGTTCTGCAATCTCATTCTTAATCTCCCTCTCAACCCCCTCGACCCTTTTGCTTTCTCTTTTACCTATCCTCTACTTTTATATCACTAACATCATCTCCTTCAATCCCCTCCCTTCTCGTCTTTCTCTTACCTTTTGTCCCCTCTCTCTTCTCTCTCTCTCGTACACCGCACGCAGGGATTGTTCCTCAGCTCAAAGAGGTGGTGATCTAGGGTTCTTCACCAGAGGTCAGATGCAAAAACCATTCGAAGACTCGACTTTCAACCTCAAGGTGGGAGAAATGTCTGGCATCGTGTCGACGGATTCGGGAAGTCATGTCATTTTGAGAACTGCTTGAAACCTTTTTTTTTTCTTTCTGAAAGAAGGATAAACAAGGTCATCAGGGAGAGAAGGGGGATGGAAGGATGAGATGATAGAGATGGTAAAGAACGAGAAAGATTAGAAGGAGGAAAGGTAAGGAACATGTAATTCGAATAGGAAACCCAAAGTGTGGTTGTAGGCATACAACAAGCAATCAGAATCCAAATCTTTTAACGAAACATTTTTCCGTCGCCTTACTTGAGACTTGGATGTTCTGCCAGAGAAGAGTTTCTATGAAAGAGGTAGACTTTCAGGAACGAAAAATTGGCGATTCCCATTCTGCGAATGAGAACGAAAACAGTTGAAAAGCGAAGATCTTCAAAGTCGTCTCAATGACCTCTCACTCAGTGAAGCACGCTTTAGCTGGCGATAACAAGAGTGTGGGTATAATTTTGAAGAAAAAAATATAGTGGTATGAAAGCTTTCTTTTACCTAGATAACAGAAGACACTTCTACCTTGATCTCATCGTCTTTAACAAAGTGACCAACAATCCACCAAGCACCAATCCGATTCCACCAGCTACTATGATATCTTTTTCTCTTTCCTCAAGACCTTTGAAATCCTTTCCTAACATTCTAGTCGTCCTCAGAGCTTCGTAAACTTCCGCTTGATTTGGACTTTGGGAAGTATTTGACCTATCCCTATCAAGAACAGAATTCTTCTTCTCCTTCTGAGAGATTCCATCTTGAGGTTCGGAAGAGGACGAGGATGAAGTACTACTTGAAGGAATGATTAGACTAGTTAGAGAATGACTTAATCTTCTCAAAAATCTACTCGAGGATTTTTTCCAAGATTCCAAATTGGATCCAGATGTTATTGAATCTTCTTGATCAAAAGTGATTTCATTGGAAGAAGAAGAAGGAGAACCCGATCCCAATTCTACATTTCCATTCCCATTCCCATTGGGACTTGAGATTTCAGCCTCGATTTCAGATCGATACTCATCCACTACTTGCTCAACTCCATTCGTAGTAGAAATGTATTCTTCCTTGAAATGTTCCGATTGATGATTTGATGATAAAGAAGAATTAGTAGATGTAATATCACTTTCGAATCCCAAATCTTTTCTCAAATTCCCAATTTCCTCCTGTAAAGATTTGACGGTTTCTTGAATCAAAGCCGAAGAATGAGCTTCACCTTCCAACAATCTAGTTTCGAAAGTTTTTGCCAATTTCTTCCTTTTATAAGGTTCCACGAGAAAGATTGCTAGAATGAAGACCAAAACTGGTTTCAAAGAGGAAAGAAGACAAGATGCCAAGTGGAAGATAAAGGGATAGTATCAGTAAATCGAAGCCCCTCTGAGATTCTTTTTTCGATCTCTCTCTCACATTCCTCCAACCACATTATCAGAAACTCACCATTCACTCCCAAAACCGTCCAGCTTCCTAGTGTCCCAGCCCATCTAATTTTATCACTCCAACTCATTTCCTGATGATATCTTTCCAAAGTCTTTCTAACCAATTCATCCCAAGCTCTCAGTGTTTTCTCCTCACTCTCTTCGTATCTCTTCTCTGCTTCTTTGGAATCTCTATTCTCTGAATGTTCGGATCTCAAGAGGTTGGTATAATCGGATAGATCCGAATCGGACCATAGATGTTTTCGAGAGAGTAAATCAGTGATTCGAGATTGGGATTGGGAACGTTGAGAGATTGAAGAGAGATAGTCGGATCGTGCTTGAGCTTGGGAATGTCGGAGTTGAGTTAGACGAGATTCTGGAAAAAGAAAGAGGAGAGAAAAGAGAGAGGGAGAGGGAGAGGGATAAGATATTGAAAATCATAAGATGGAAGAGCTTCTCTTCTCGAAAAGATTTCGACCTCAATCGTGTCTTCTTTGACACCTAACTGAATCGATAAGAGACCAGCTGTTACCTATTCAATCTGTTTCACTGAATCGGCTCATGATGTCTGAATCGCTTGCTCTCTCTCCTCTCTCTGTCTACTCACCCAAAAGTTGGACCTCTCGCTTCAACTCGAGTATATCGCCATAACCACTGAGTTGGTTCCATCTCTTTGCAGCCTCGTCCAACTTCCCCTTTGCCTTTTCAGTGCTAGGAGCCAATGAAGCAGAGAGAGCGGACCTGAAGAGAGAGACTTGATGGAGTAAAGTGGAAGGTAGAGAAGATTGATTGGAAGGAGTATTGGCAGTGGCATTTCGAGGAGGAGAAGTCCCTGGTGAATCCGAATCCGAATGGTTGGTAGCTGATTTGTTTGAATTAGAAGTTGAAGATGAGGAATGGAATCGTCGAATATGAGTAGAAGTAGAAGTAGAGGTAGAAGGAGTAGAAAGAGTAGTAGTGATGCTTCTGCTGCTTGAAGCTGACGTTGATGTCGAAGAGGTGGAATAGTAAAGATTAGGAATAGAAGTTTTGACTTTGGCTATTCGAGTTCCAGTTTGATTGCAGAAAAGGCCACAACTTCGAATCATCGTAATCTCTTTGATGGAAATGTGATGCAAACACGATATAAACCAAGAAACACGCTCAAGATTTTGTTATCTTTTGGACCATCACTGCAAAGATGGAAAGACCAACTCCTTCAGTCAATTCTTCAATTCTAGCTCAACTTCCAGGTCAAACTGCTCGTCTCGTCGGTCAAATAAAAAAGGTACAGTACAACAGACTGACTGACTGACTGACTGAACTTCTTCATCAGACCTTTCTCACTCTCACCATTTGCCACCTCTCTCTCTCTTCCAGGTCTATCCCAACAAGCTATTACTACTCACTTCAGACTCCGGATCAGTCGAGGTATTGTTGTCTCACGACTCTACCTTGCAAGATCCAAAGCAAGGTCAATTCATCGAAATCACTGGGAAAATCAATGATAATGGAGATGGAATAAAGGAATTTTCAATCACTATTCTCTCTGACAATTTGGGTGAGTGGGAATTTCAGTTCACTGTTTTTTTTCTTCGAAGAAAGAGTCTTGAGATTCGGAGAGTCATTGGTGGCATAGAGATTTCGGGGGATTAGTTCATTTGGCCCAGCTTGCAAAAATGAGACTTATCATTCGAAGGAAAAGTAATACATGATCTTCTCGAAAGCTTTCTTTCTTTCTGATATCCTTTTCTATTGAAGAAATCTGACACCCTTTTTTCAAATCTCCAATCCACTCACAATCCAACTTCTCTTCTTCTTCTTTTATCTCTCTCTCTCTCTAGATTTGGATTTGGTAGACAAATCAATCATCTTGGCTCAATCCTTTCCTCGTATTTTCACTGACGAGGGTCCAGAAAATGGCAATGGAATGGCAGATTACTAAATGAAAGGGAAAAAATTTCGAGAGAGAGTCTGTTTCATTCTCTTTCACAAAGCTCAATACGAACCACCACTTTCTCTTCATTGATGTAAATAGTAGGCAAAGAAAACAGATGAGAGACCAATGTAGAATTCGAGATTCAGAATTTGCTAGAGATGATAGATGAACAAGAGATATCAAGTGGTTGGAATGAGAGAAACAGAAGCCCCATAAAGTTCG
>JASXTE010000197.1:0-83097 GCA_030280995.1 Hemileia vastatrix | reverse complement strand
CACTAGACTTGGGGAGGTGATGATTCTGCCCCCGGAACCCTTTGATGGAGATGGAATGGAAGTTAATTGATAGGTTGAGTTTTAAACCTTTTCTTGATGATAGAGTTGATGAGGAGGATGAAGAAGAGGAGGATGATGATGATGGAGATGAGGGAGAAGTTGAGGATCTAGTATTGAAGAGAGCTTTGATTTCATCCTCGTTTGATTTCCTAGAATTTGAATTTGAATTTGAACCTAAAGCTTTACCATCTGAATTAAAGATATAACCATCTTTAACATTTCTATTTGTAAGGAATCCTGTCTATTTTGTAGAGTAGAAATGGTTGGGAATTGGAATTTAAAGTTGCCAGTGGTTTCCCCTCCTCTAACTGATTGAGTTGATTTAGGATATGAATAAGAAGAAGTTGAATCTGAAGAAGGAATGAAACGAGATAGGAAATCTGAATTGATTCTTGAAGTTAGAGAAAGAGATAGAGCTGCTCCAGATGAAGATGAAGAAGTAGAAGTAGAGGATGAAGGGACGGGATAAAAGGAAGGAGATAAATGATATAAAGAGATTGCATCTCTCAATAATGAATCTTGTTTTAATGATTTATGAGCCGCATCCTTTGCTGAAGGTGTCAATTGATTTGGATTGCTATGAGATTTGAGTGAAGAAGTTGAGGATGAGAATTGACGACTACTTGATCCTCCTAATCGACCGAGTGAGGTTGATTTCGAGATTGATCGAACCATTTGGTTTTGAATAGGAATAACTTTATGGGAATCAATAGAGATGATCTTGATAGTCGATTCTCGATTGGCAGTTGGTCAGAAAAAAGAGAAAGAGCAAAGCCATCTTTGACTTTGTTACTCCTCCCACTCGTCGCACTATCGCATCACAGCATGTCTTCTCATCAATTACTCGAATCCGAATTACAATCGGAATTCGAATGGAGACATGAGTTCAGCCTGGCACGCACAAGCTCCACCACCTCCTCCTTCTCCTTCCAAACAACCTAACCGTAGATTGAGTTACATTCCTCAAGGAGCTCTCAACATTCAACCAGGCTCAATCATTAATGATCCAAACACTGCTGGCGGAAATCTACCTCCAGACTCGTTTTCTCCTTCTCCTCAATCCTTCAATCATCAACAGAGATCAGGACCAGTGGCCAATCAGTATCACTATCCGAATCCAACTCCATCCAATCATCATCAGCAACAGCCACAGATCAACTCTCAGTATGGAAACCCAAATCGTTATCATCAACACCAACAACAACAACATTATTATCAGAATGGACATCAGTTCCAGCAGCAGAGTGTGATGCAGGGACCTCCTTATCAACAGACGAGACCTCTACCTGCTCCAGCTCCAACTACTCCTTACAACCAACAAGCCATTCCTCAGAATCAAACCTCATCCAACTTTACATCATTCAGCTTCTTGGAATGGAAATCCTCAGCATCATCAACAACATCAACAGCAGCAGCAGCCGTACCCGAATTGCGCTCCTCCTCCTCCTCCTCAACCTCACAAATCCAATCTCAATTCCAACCTCATCAACAGTCCTATCCCACTTCTATCCCTCAACAAAATCATCCAAATCCGATTCCAACCCAAGTTCAACCAGGTCCAAGCTCGGTAGGATCCATTAGGAGAAACTTACCTCAACCTCCTTCTGTCTCTTCTCAACCTCAACCTCAACCTACTACCCAACAACCTTCTACTTCTAATTCTACTTCAACTCCACCAACTCCTTCTCCTGCTACTCTTTCAAGAACTCAGACGTTGAGAAATGCAGCTGAAGACATCATGTCTAGAGGTCCTCCAAGGAGAGGGGCTGTCAAACCTCTTTGGAATGCAGAGGGCAACGGAAATCAGGCTGCTGGGGGTGGAGAGGTTGGGAATAGCGTAAGCAATTCATCTTTGAACAGTAATAATAGTATCAAGAGTTTGAATGGGAATGCAGTCGGAGGTGGTGCTGCAAATGAGGAATTGAGTAATTCTCTAACCAATCTCAAATTGAATAAAGAAGAAAGTAATTCGTCTTCACCTATTCAATCTCAAACTTTCAATCAATCCAACATTCAATCTTCTCATCAAGAAGGATCTCCAACAATGACTAATGTCAACCAATCTCCATCTTGAGATCTCCATCTCCTTCTTACGCTGGAAGACCAAAGAAATCAAATTCAACTTCAGTGCCACCTTTATCTTCTTCTTCTACTTTCAGCAATCAATCCAGCGGTAGGTGGCGGTTCAAGACCAGTTTCTAGAAGGAATTCGATTGAACAACCAAACAATGTAGTAACAGATCAAGAAGGAGGAGGAGAGGTAGCAGCTACTTTTGTTAGACCTCCTTCAAGAGGACCAAGAGAAGATGTCAAATTGGGTAGGGAAAGAAGACAAAGTACAGAGATTTTCATTAGGAGTTCTTCTCCTAATCCAGAGAGGAATGGTTCTGTTTCTTCTGGTGGTGGTGGTGGTAGGAATTCAAATGATCCTCAGAGATCTGATAGTTTGGATTCCGATAACAAGTATGAAAGTTCAACTCCTTCTCAACCTCCTGCTAGATAATAAAGGTTTCTTACCTCAATCTCAAGTTTCAAATCAACCAATCATCAATGAACCAAAACAGCTTTGTTAGTTCTGCTCCCAAAGCTTACGAATCGAATTCTTCTAGATCTCAACCACCACACCTCAAATTCAAGTTGGGAATTCTACTCCGATTCCTACAATCAACACCCCTTCCATTGTCGAACCTCCAAACTCTCAATCGAATCAAACTCCTTCATTCAATTTCAGTGGACCAGAAGATGATGAACCAGGTCCATCGATAGTAGTTCCTACAATCAATTTACCAGGAGATGATGATTCCTCATCGACACCAATGATTTCAATTTCATCAGTAGAAGATGATTCGATTTCGGAAAGTGGTAATAGTTCAACTAGTGGAGGAGGCGGTGGACCAAGTATTTCGATTTCTCATTCAGGTCAAATTGCAACTCCTCAAAGAGCTTCATCTTCATCCAATACCAATCACCCTGATCCGATTTCCAAAACTAGGAATTCTCATCAACATCAACATCAAGCAGCTTCACCTTCTTCTATTGGATCTGGATCCAATTGTGGTAAATGTGGTAAATGGTCTGGAGGTAGAGTTTTTGAATGCAATGAATCAAATCTTTCATCCTCAATGTTTTACTTGCAATCATTGTTTCTACCAATTTAGAACATGTTGCCTTTTATGAATTCGAAGGGAAACCTTATTGTCATTTTGATTTTCATGAATTGTTTTCTATTAGATGCTTTCATTGTAGAACTCCTATTGTTGATGAAAGGTTTATTAGAATTAAGGATGATCAATTAAATGGTACTGAAAATGGAAATGGAGATGGAGATGGAGAGGGAGAGGGAGAAGGAACTGAAAGATTTTTATCATGAATTACATTTCTTTTGCGCAAATTGTGGAGATCCATTTTTGGATCCTAAAGCTGCTGGTTCGGCTGCTGGTTCGGATCCAAATATGGTTCAGGCAGATGAAAATGGTAGAGTCGTTTTTGGTGGAATGGGTTTTGTAGTCAAGAATGGTTATGCTTATTGTGAAACGGTGAGTATGAAAAAGAACTTCGACTTTGAAAAAAGCTTTCGTTCTAATTTACTGATTCCCTTTCCGTCTGCTTTCTCTCTCTCTCTCGTTGATACAGTGTCATAAGAACTTACATTATCCAAGATGTAAGACTTGTAAACTTTCCTATTCTGACGGAAGTTTTGACTGCGCTGGGATCTAAATATCATCCGGAATGCTTTACTTGCGATTCTTGTGGGAACGCTTTCCAAGATGAAAGGATGTTCGTTAGGGGTAAGAACAAGTATGATGAAGAATGTTGTGAGTAACTGAACTGCTCGAATTTCCTCGGACCTTCTGCGAAGGAATCTCGACTGCTCTCTTTCTTGGATTGCGAACTGACATTCCCTTTCTGTTTCCTATTTCCTCTACTTCTGATTGTTGTCTTTCTTCTTTTTTATTTCATTTTCCTTCTTCTCAACAGACAAAATCCTTCTCAAAAATGAACTATGAAGTCGTTGTCCAATCCTTTTCGTTTCGTTTTCCATTTCTAAAAACTCATCTTCTATTCATCAGACTCTCTCTCTCTTGTTCCTTTCCTTCGTTAGATTCTATTTCCGAGTGAATCTCTCCTCTAATCTCAGATCTCAATCTCTTCACAATGCTCCTCTATTCTTTCTTTTACCTTTCGAGCTCTTTTCCTGCTATCTCTCAACTCATTCTCCGAGTCAATCTTATTGTATCACTATTTTCTCTTTGCAAGCAAATTCGACAGTCGTCTTTTCGATCTGGTGTGGTCGAGAATTCAATCGACGTGAGGTGCCAAACTAAAAATTGAAACCTTCGAAGAGGCAACTAACAACCTCGTTCAAAATGCCTACTCTCAAAGATCTGAGTGACGGCAAAGAGCGTATGCCGATTGAGGTAAGACTGAGTTCCACTGCAGAAAATCATGCAGAAGAAGAAATCATAGAAATGTTGGAAGGTTTTGAAGAGGTGAGTAAAAGATCGAAGTCGAAAGCTGGAAGCCTCTTGAAAGAGACCATTCTCTAGTTTCTGATCGTTGTTCTTCATCTTCATACTCTCATTGTCAAAGTATATTGCCCAAAATGAAATCACTGCCAGCTTTCTCGAGGAACAGCGGCGAGAGAGGTCTGATAGGCTTCGACATGGTTTGAACGAAGAAGATTCAGAAGAGGACGAAGAGTCTTCCGAGTACTGTGGATGCAGCTGCGACTACCAAGACTCCGGGTCTGCAGAAAGCGATCATGAACTTTCAACTTCGGGTCTTTCAGGGAGGCTTTGCTTACCTGGAAGTGATTGCGAGTGTGTCTCAGAATTTGGTGAGTCGATGAACCATTCACAGCCTTGAATGTTCTTCAACCATCTAGCCTGGGACTGATGTTCTCGCTTAATACTCATTGATATCTACAGGAAACTTCTTTCAATGAAGAAAGAAGAGACCTTGCCAGCTGCTTCGACCTTGAAATCTGCTGTGATCGCTCTCGACTCCGTCCCTTCGGCTCACACTCTCTTTGAGTGCAATGCAGCCTGCAAGTGTCAGCAGAAAAGTGGATCATCTGGAACACTGGGTTTCCGGGGCGAGGAAAAGAAGAAGACGGGAGGATGAAGAGAATGACGCTTCGCGACTCGAAGACGATGAGATGCGAGTCGCGAGAGGAGAAGAGACTCTGAGATCATTTCTTGCGGCAATAGAGTAGTTGGAAATGGAATCAGGTGAGTTCCTTGTCTTTATTTGGCTTGAGAATCGTCTGGATGATGAGAGGCGCGGAAGTCATTAATGAGAAAAGCTGAAGTTTTAACTTTACTTTATCTTTCAGGTGCTCGTTAGAAGTTAGACCGACTCCTAATCGAGGCCTGGGTCTTTTTACGAGAAACTTCATTCCGAAAGGGACTTTCGTGTGCGAGTACGCTGGAGAGATCATCGGAAAAACAGAGGCTGACAGAAGGTGGGCTTCGCAGAGACAAGCTCGAGATTCTGAGAATTCAATCATTGCAAGAGACTCTTCAGGGGTCAGGAAAGCGAGACTCGAAGGAGACAACTACATTTTGACTTTGAGAGAATTCTCCAGTGACGGAAGGTGTCTTCAAACTTCGATAGATCCGAAAAGAAGGGAAACGTAGCGTGAGTCTCGAGAGTCTCTTCTGCCTTTGCCTTTGACTTCTGAAAATGCAAACTGCCGAAAGCTCTGATCTCTCAACTGATCTTTCCCCCTTTCTGTACCAGGAGATTCGCCAATCATTTTTGTCCGCCTCTGACGAATCTCGTCATCCTGCCGATTCGATGTGATCCGCCCATCGAGAAAGACTTGCCCTCGCCACCACGAGCCGCTCTCTTCACTTCAAAGGATGTGGAAAGTGGAAGTGAGCTAGGGTTTGATTATGGACCGGCTCAATCGAAGACAAAGCTCGAATCAGCTTCTCCGTCGGACTCAAGAGACAAACTCATTGAGCTTCTGAGCTCTTGTAATTGTGGCTCTTCGGCTTGTAGGAAATGGTTACCTTTTGAGTCTTCTCTTTCTGTAACCTGAATATTTGGACTCATCTTTGAAAGGTTCTAAACTGCAACAGATGGAGCCTTCTATGCTTCTTGTGACCCCTGGGATAAGTTGAAGAAAATGAGAGAGGTTATCGAAGAAAGATCAAACAAAAGATCTTTATCTCTTCTTGTTGAGCAAATTTGAAACAATTCATTTTGATCCGAATGACTTGAAGGAGACGCAGAAAGAAGCTTGGAATTATAAGATTGATTGATGAGCAGCTTGGTTGGAGAGCGAGGACAAGAAGTTAAAGTGAAAGTTCTTCTCGACTTCTTCTGGAACCCAAACCATCTAAAGCAGCATCAATCAAGACTGGCCAAAACAGCGTCTTGAAAGGGTAGAAAGATGTCTCGATATCAGCCTTTATCAGAGCAAGGCTCATCTTCAACTCATCCAACCTTCTTGGCGATTCCAACTACCCACCGCCCACGAGGAATATCGATTACGCTCAACCAGCCCTGGGACTGTGATTCAGAGCTTTGCTTTCTCTACAAGTCTGAGAAAAGGTCAGTAAATCACTCGGGAATGCTTAGCTGTAACGAGAAGGAAGAGAGAAGCAGGGAGAGATGTAATCATTGGCTCACGATAGGAAGATTAGCTAGCAAGTAACAGCTTGGAATCAACCAGACCAGATGATTCCTTTCTCCCTTCTTCAAGAAGATGAGCTAAGATGAGCTATGCTGGAATATCTGTTCAGGATCTTCAATTTCAGTTCTGACCTGACCTTTCGTAATCCCCTTCGAATCCTCACTTTCTTCCAAAATCAGCCACTTCTGATGATCCATACCATGAGCAACACAACTCCAACGTCTCTTCAGCTTATCCTTCTCAAATCGATTCAACTTCAGCTTTAAACTCAAATGCAACTACTCCAAAGAGCAAGTCGTCAGCCTCAGCTTTGTTCACTCATCTTTCAATCTCTTCTACTCTAATCAGACTATCACCTCCAAACCAACCTGATCCAATCAGCTTAGCCTCGGGTCTACCTTCTTCTTATATCCAAACAGCCAGAACAAAGGCAGGTGGTCCAAATGAATTCCAGGTCAAAGCTTCAGATACTCCCCTTCAGAAATTCATGGAACAGTTCAAGGAACCGCTGATCCTTCTGCTGCTGGGAAGTGCGACTGTCAGTCTACTGATTGGAGAAACTGATGATGCTATCAGTATAGCATTGGCTGTCGTCGTAGTTATTACTGGTGAGCATCTGAAAGTAGGAGATTATCAAAGAAGATAGAAAAGGAGGAGGCAAAGAGAGTTTGATTGGAGGTAGCCTCGAACTCTCATCTCATTCTAATCTTTGATTTTCAATCCTTCTCTCTAACGTCTTCAAGTCGGGTTTGTTCAAGAACAGAGGTCGGAAAAGAGTCTGGAAGCTCTCAACAAGCTAGTACCTCATTATTGTCATCTAGTCAGAGACGGAGTCACTTCGACAGTTTTAGCAAATGAATTGGTTCCAGGAGATGTAGTCACCTTTTCGACTGGAGATAGGATACCAGCCGATGTCAGGTTAGGTCAAGCTGTTCAACTAGAAATCGACGAGTCAACTCTGACTGGAGAAATCAAACCTAGGCGGAAGAATTGTGAAGTCGTAGGAAAAGAGATGGGAGCAGACGAAGGCTTCGATCAGATTGGTTATCCTTCTTCAGAATCTGCTAACTCATCAAGTACAGGAATCAGCGATCGAGAAAACATAGCTTTCATGGGTACTCTGGTCAAAAGTGGTTATGGACGAGGTGTAGTTTGTGCTACTGGATCTTCGACTGAATTTGGTTTGATCTTTTCAATGGTAGACGAAGTTGAAGAAAGAAGGACACCATTGCAGCTCAGTATGGACGAATTAGCCAAGAAATTGTCAATAGCAAGTTTCGGAATCATCGGAGTTATCTGTTTGATGGGAATCTTACAGAAACGACCAGCATTGGAAATGTTCACGATAGGAGTCTCTCTAGCTGTCGCTGCAATCCCAGAAGGTTTACCTATCGTCGTCACTGTCACTTTAGCACTGGGAGTATTGAGAATGAGCAATCGAAAAGCTATAGTCAAGAAGCTACCTTCAGTTGAGACTTTGGGTTCGGTTTCTGTCGTCTGTTCGGACAAGACTGGAACGTTGACTTCCAATCAAATGACTGTTACCAAGATCTTTACTCTAGGAGATGGAATCGTGGACCTTTCGGATCATAGATTGATACCTCACAATCCATCAAGAGCTTTATCAAGAACGCTTCTAATCGGAAATCTATGCAATAACTCTCATCGAAACGAGTTGGGTCATAATGTTGGTCAAGCGACGGATGTTTCGATGATGAACGTTTTGAAAGTCTTTGGTTTCCAAGATAAGAGACCTTACTTCAAACGAAAAGATGAACTACCTTTTGATTCGGAAACCAAGTTTATGAGCGTCACTGGAATACTCTCTTCAGAAGTTGGAACTCAAATTGGTAGCAGTAGTTTAGATTCAGATTCATCTTCAATCCCAGAGAAAGAAATGTCCTTTCTCAAAGGTTCTCTAGAATCTATTCTATCGAAGTGCTCTACTTATATCGGTGAAGACTTCTCAAATCCAATTCTAGACGAGAAGAAAAAGGAAGAGATCCTCAAGATTTCGAATCAGCTCTCAGAGAAAGGTCTGAGAGTCTTGGCTACAGCCTGTGGATCTTTCTCTGCATCCTCTACTAGTCCAACTCTTTCTTTCTGTGGTTTACAAGCAATGCAGGATCCACCTAGGCCTGGAGTCTCGGAAGCTGTTTCGAGATTACAAGGGGGTGGAGTTCAAGTCGTCATGATTACTGGAGATGCAGAATCTACTGCAGTCGCTATGGCTCGACAGTTGGGTATCATGAGAGGAAACCAAGGAGTTTTGACTGGTAGACAAATAGAGGAACTCAGTGAGAGACAGCTGCAAGAGAAGGTCAAGAACGTCAGCGTCTTTGCTAGATCTACTCCTAGACACAAGATGAGCATCATCAGTGCTTTCCAAGCTAACGGAGACGTAGTCGCGATGACTGGAGATGGTGGTGAGTAACTCTGAGGCAAGGATCAACAGTGGGTGTCCATCGCTGCGATTGCTTATCTTCCTCACTCTTCGATTGCCCTTCATTCTCTCAAATCAGTCAACGATGCACCTGCTCTCAAGATGGCCGACATCGGAATCTCTATGGGAAAAGGTGGAACAGATGTTGCGAAAGAAGCAGCGGATGTCATCCTAGTCGATGACAATTTCGCAACTATCTTGCCTGCTGTGGAAGAAGGGAAAGGTATCTTCTTCAACATTCAAAACTTTTTGACTTTCCAACTTTCAACTGCTGTCGCTGCTTTGACTCTAATCACCTTATCGACAGCTTTCAGGTTGAAGTTACCTCTCAATCCAATGCAAATCTTATTCATCAACATTCTGATGGACGGTCCACCAAGTCAGTCTTTGGGTGTCGATCCTGTAGATCCGAAAGTTATGAAGAAACCTCCGAGAAACAAGAACGAACCTGTCATTACCAAACGACTGCTTTATAGAGTCGCTTTCTCTGCTAGTATCATCGTTTTGGGTACGCTTTATGTCTACACCAACAACTTGAACGAAGGTGAAGCTGATAGACGAGACCAAACAATGGTGAGTTGCAAACAGAAATTTGATCTTCTCTTGTCCATTTTGCAGTTCTGATCGAGAACGTCATCACTTTACCTTCTTTCCCTTTGTTTCTACAGACCTTCACTTCTTTCGTCTTTCTGGATCTCACTTCCGCAATCCAGAATCGAGGTATCTCAACTCCTTTGGCTGCGAACAAGATGCTTCTCTACACTTGTTCGGCTTCGCTCTTCGCTCAAATCCTTTTGATTTATTTCTCTCCACTTCAAGGTATCTTTCAGACTACGGGTCTGGCTTTGGGAGATCTCTCTCTTCTAGTCTTCTTAGCGATGATAAGCTTTGGATTACATGAGATCAGAAGAAAGTACGAGAGAGAAATGAGCGATAAGCTGGAGCGTCATTGGGAAGAAGTTCTTTAGATTACAATTAAGTACTCCTGCATCATGTACTGTCTTTCTAATCAAATCTCATTGTCATCATTCTTGAATTAATTTTATTTATTAGTGCAACCACAGTTAGTTCTGATGTTTCTTCGTTTTTACTTGGGTCTCACTCGCTTCAAGTGATTCTTCTTCTTCTTCATTACAGCAAACTTCCTCAACGCAAAGATACAAATCAAGTGTCCTAACAAAAGAATGGAAACAATCACAAGACAAACTTGGTAAGCCAGGAGACGGAACGAGTGAAGAGGGGGAAAGCAGTCGAGAAAGCAGTGGGTGGCGAGGCTCAATTGTGGCACTCTCCCTGAAGCCCAACTCAGTGGAATTTCTACCGAGACTCACAACTTCTGCAGCAGTGTAAGCTCGAGTAGATTTCCTTACCTTCTTGAAAAGAAAGCTTGTCCACTCGTAGAGTGTATGATCTTCAAACAAGATGAACTTTCCTTTCGGAGATGATTCTGGAAAAGGATGCTCCGACTTGAGATCGTGTCACTGTTAATGACTTTTCCCACCCATCCTTTAGATGAATGGGTGTATAGGCCTCAAACAGAAAAGAAGAGAGTGGCTTCTTTTCTGAGATCGTATCATCAAAATTGGGTCAGTACCAAAAGGATGACTTTGACCACTCATGAAGGGATATTTCAATCTTATCAATAAGTGTATGCAGATCCAGTTTACACTCAAGTCAAGCTTTGAGCTGAACCTCTGAAGCCTCCAAGCTCAACTGAACCCTTGCCTGTTCCATGACTCTTCACGGCCGGCTTAACCAAGAAATGTATCTTGTATGTATGTGTTTATAGGCAGTCTTAGATTCCTGGATGCCCAACCCAGGAACGACTTTATCCACCCTCAGTGGGTGTATGATCTTCAATCGACCGATGACAGATCTTCTCAACAAAACTGTCCCGAATCGAAATCTGCCTCTGCTACCTGACACATAGAAAAGCTTTTTTAGATGTTGGGACTTGGCTCACTGGTACTTTAGCTTTTTTTCCCTGCGGACCAAGTCCCCCCGTATAACTTTGAGCCTCGGTTCAGGTAAAAGGTTTTCTCACCCCGACTTTGAGAAAAAGACTGATTCTCTTTCTTCTCGAGGATCAAAGAGGACAATCAGTGAGTAAACGGCCTCACAAGCTGAATCCAATCATGTTATATCATTCTGGAAGCTTTGATATCACTCACAAGAATATTGATTGAGATATCTTGAGATTTGGTGGAAAGAGAAGGGAAGAGCGAGCGAAAAGAAAAAGCTCGAATCTCAAATCCTCCCGCGCTCTCAAGGCCTGTAGTTCAAACCTCTTCGTGGGAAGTCTCTTTGCGTTTATTCTTCTCTCCTCTTCTGTCGTTGTTCTCGAGGGATTGTAAAGAAAAATATCTGGAATCGGTAATTTTTATTCGATCTGGAGATGTGGAAGGGCAGAATGATTTCATTTCCGCCTCCTTTGACTAGGTTCAGCCGATAGTTCAACCAGGATCAACCAAGATTCGACCAGCAATGAGCAAGTCTCAAATAACTCTGATTAGGATGCAATAGATCAAAACAGGTCATTTGGACGAGAGCGAGTGGAGGAAAGTCCATGACGAGCGAGCTAGAATGACCTTCATTTCCGTTCAATGTTCAACGACCATGACTGACGACGACCCAGAGAAACCTTCCAAGATTTGTGGTCAAACCCTACGTCTTTCACGAGAATTATCAAGGCTTTCATTTCATCAGAAATACCTCATCAAAGCAACCTTGGACTATTACTGGCCAGACAGTGACAAAGGCGTGACATCCGCGGTGAACTTCATTTCGCTCAAGTCCTCTCAGACTTCCTTCCCTAGGCTCCGTCTCTGTCTTGAGAAGAGATATCACATTAAATTAAGTCGAGCAAACTGATGCATCTTGAGTCTCAGTGCTGTCTGCAAATACAAAAAAGGTCAAGCCTTCCAAAATGACGTTTGGAGTAAAAGAGAACGGAAGAGTATCGTCTGAGGCTCGACGTTCTCCTTTCTGGATAGCTTTCGGTGACATGCATAAGAACCAAAAGGTTTTGAAGAGTGCAAGTCAAAAGTGGCTTTGGCAATAGAGCAGGCACGGAGCAATCAAAAACGAATCGTTGGATGACAGTCGATCTATGACCGTCTATCCCACTACTGACGAATGACAAGAAGTTGTTGTGAGGGGAAAAGAGATCATATTGGTAGGAGTTGTATTAGAAGAAGAGAATCGAGAAAGGAACAATCGAGATGAGCCCCTCTTCTTGGACCTTCTTTGCAGACGAGATCGAACTTCCATTCTTGCTCTCTCGCCGTAGACCATTCTGGAACTCGTGAGCACCTCTAATTCACGCACACAAGATCTCTGTTTTATGAATGAGAATATCATTCGAATTTCGGGAACAAGAGAGAAGAAAAAGGCGAACAAAAGGTTCGAGTTTGACAAATGGAAGACGAGAAGAAAGAGAACAGAGGGAATGAGAGAAATATATGGATTTTTAGGTTTTTTGTGGACAAGACAGAATCGAAAAGAGAACAAGGTCCAAAGAACAAGAGACAAAGAGGAAAAGGGAGGGAGAGGCCTAAAGAAAAACAAGGCGCTTAGTGAACGAAGAGCTCGGAGAAGTCCTTCATGAGTTGATGGTGGTTTGGCTACTGCCGAAAGGACGACAGACGCATGGAAAAGAAAGAAAGAAAAGTGAAGAAGAGTTTGTAGAAAAAAGGAAACCGGAACGAGAAGAAGTCGAGAGGACTACAAGAGTCCTTGTTGAAGTGGAGAAATTGAGAGTTGAGGGTTGCAGATCTCCCAAGGGCTTCTCAAGAGATTTGAGAAGAAAGTATGAGGATAATTCCAATGATGGATTGATTGTTGGGGTATGGTTGAAGGTGAGTAGTATTGTTGGTAGATGAGAAGAATGAAGTCTTTGAGTTTTGCATTGCGAGAAATCATCTATAGGTGAAGGAAGCGTCGAACGAATCATTCTGATTTGCGATGGTGTGCTTTGAAAGACTAGCTGAAAGTCTTGAAGTTTAGTTTATGAAGGTTTAAGAAGCTGCAAGAGGTGGCTTCATTGTTTGAGTTTGATGAAGGTGTCACTGGAAGTCGATGGTGGAAAAGGATGGAAATCTATGATGAAGTCTAGATTGAACTTGAAAAGAAAGTGTGGGGACATTGATGTGATTCATATTAGAGAAGCTAGATAGATAGAGAAGAAGATATTGTCTTGATGTTGAGGTTGGAGTAGAGATAGAGAAGAGTCGAAGCTGAAGAGAAGGTCGTTCGTTGAGGAAGATTCGATGAGAGAGTTAAGATAGAGACTCTGAAATGATTGATGAATTGAGATGATCCGAGAAGAAGATGGTGAAGAGGTAAGAAGAAATCTAGAGTAAAGTTCGTAGCTAACGTGGTTCCAGAGAGAGATTGTGATCGATCATTGAGGATCATTGTCTTCTAATCTCATCGACAGTATCCAAAGCATCAGTCAATGCTTTGAGTTTCTTTGTAATCCTCTCGTTCTCAGCTTTTAATACTTGTTCAGATTCACTATGTTTCCTTTTCAGACGATTGGTTTCTTCTTGATTTCCTTTTTCCAATTGAACTTTCTCTTTTTTGAATCTGTCATTCTGTTCTTTCAGTACGTCGATCTCCACCTTTTGTTTAATTTTCTCCTCCTCTAAGTTCTTGATCCGAGCATCCTTGACCCTGTTCATCTTCTCGGAATCTGAAAACTGACGAACAAACTCAGTGCAATTTTCTAAAAAGTTTGTTGAGGTAGAAGCTTCACCATCAATAGATTGAGAAGCAGGTTTGGACTTTGCGATTCCAAGGGATTTGGACTTGCCTTTGACAGATAGTTCCTCTTCTTCATCATCCGAACCAGATTCAGAATCATCTATGGTGAGTTCATCCTCGACTTCTTGTTCTTCTGTTTCGTCGTCTGACGTTTCCAAAGACTTGGAAGTAGATTGATGTTGAGATTCGGTGTTTGATTCTTCTGGGTTCTTGGAGTTTCCGTTGATCATCTCATCTTCTTCTTGTTCCTCGTTTCCACTAGTCGAGGTGTTTGGAGAAGAAGGTAATCTGGAAGAAGGAGAATTACGTTTAGAACTAGAAGTGTCGTCCTTGTTGCTCAAAGAGTAGTCGTTGGAATCAGGTTTGGAGGGTAAGAGCTCTGTTTTTTGAAAGAAGAAGTTTGGGACCGTGTGAGCAAACGAATCTGCGCAATAGTCTAACTGTTGAGAGTAATTCAGATCTCTAAGTAAGAATCTGGTTCACTCACCCAAGAAGCAGCCAAACGAATCAACCTCAGGAGCGTAAAAAGAACTCTTTCGAGCAGAGTATAAATTTTGAGCTACGTTTCCTCCTAGAGCTGAAGTCTTAAATTTCATTTCAATGCTGTTTCTTCCAGCTTTCTCCTTAATCAGTTTTGCAATTCTATTCAAATCATTGTTGGTATTGTTGAAGTTAGCAAACAATGTCTCCATTGCCTCTTGTAGAGGCTTCGACAAATAAACGACGAAGAACGTTTTGGAGTTGACGTTGAGACGACCGGCGATGATCGAGAGATAAGAGCAACTTTAAGTGGTATAGTAGTACTCAGAATGACGTGCTTGCATTCAGGTTCCTCATCTCCGATTTGGAAAGAACTGACCAGATAGGACTGGCGATGAGGAATTGAAGCTTGGAAGAAGTGAGCTTCGCAAGTCTCTTCGATACCTATCATTTGGTTGAACGAGAAAGAAGAGATAGCGCGAAGAGAACGTCAGTCTTCATCGAGTTGAGCCTTGAGGATCAGAAACGAAAGAATGCGGATGACTCACCACCAATGACATTGGAATCCAAACTCATATCGGAAGATCTCAAGTCTTGTGCATTCATAGATCCAGACACATTTGGTTCTTCGGAAGGAGATCCAATGCTAAAGGAATGAGTAGATTTCGCAAATGCAGAAGAGAGATTATCTCTGGAAGTAGAAGTGTTGTTCTGGTTGCTTGAGGATTCATGATCAGAACCAGGCGATGGATAAGTAGACTCTGTTGACAAGAAAAGGCAAGTATTTGCAGTATCGTCAGTAAGATGAGATTTGGCAATCTTCATGTTCAAGGCTTCTCGAATTCGTACAAGTATAGAGAGGCTGTTTACTCACCTGAAGGTTGCCAAGTCACATGAGTACTCTCGCCATCAAAGAAAATTTGCTGAGCTACACTACCATTCTCACCTAGATCGATAAACGTGATTTTCAAACTATTCTTTGAAGCTGTGGTTTTATTCTTCTCGATATAGCCATCCAATTCCTGGTTACCAGTCAAAGCACCTCCATACCAAGAACTGATTGTAGGATATTCCTCAGATGGTAACGAAACCTTGAGAAGCTTTGGACTGTTGGCCTCCAATCCAAATCCAATAATTGATGAGACGCAAGAAGCTATCGTTCCACAGACACCGACACCCAATAGAAGCTTCGTTTCCATAAGAACGTGACCGCAACCGACAGGTTTATGACCAATTTGAAAAGAAGAGACGAGATAGCTCTCCTCAGTGGTGTAGGAAAAGAGGTAGAACGAAGTCCGGAAGACTCCGGCTTGCAGAATGTCTGTCAAGTTCGTGAAGGGAAGGACGGATAGAATGTCAGTCCACATCCACGAGAACCGAAGTTACGCTAGATATGACTCACCATGAGAGACACTCTTAGTAGAACTCATGGAAGAGTTAGATTGTCCGAAGCTAGATCCACCGGAGAGAGAGGCATCTTTGTCTGTAGACAAGAGTGAGGAGGTGGGAAAAACAGAGGTGGCGAAACAGAATGTCAGTTCTCTATTCAATGGAAAGTCGAAACGACGATAGCTATGACTCACACTGAACACCGAGTTCGGACAAACGGAAAGTACCAGATTTGTCACGTTTGCTAAGCCAATCCAAACGTGCTTGTTCCTGATGGTCAACGCGAGATTGATTGTCTGGAGACAAGAGCGAGAAGGTATCAAGAACAGAGATTGGAAAGAAGAGCAGCAAGGTAAGAGTTCTGCAGCTTTCAAAGACGATTCTGACATCGAAATACTACTCACCATCTAAGATTTCATCTGCAAAGTCCAAAGAAAGCGTAGTGATGGAAGCGAGAAAGTCAGTCTCTCCATATCGATTCTCGAAACGATTTGTTCGTCGAAGAAACGAATCTCACTCACCTTCTTCGTCCTCGTCCTCGTCCTCGTCCTCGTCTTCGTCGGTGCTTGGTGCAGTGAGACCATTTGGAACGGAGGTGTTACCGTTGAAGACTTGACCAGTGGATTGACCTGCAGAGAGAAGATGCGAAACGAAATGTCAGTCTATTATCCAATCGAAAAATCCAAATGACGATAGCTAGGACTTACGATTACGATTTGAGATGAGCTCGGACATACTCATGGTGTGAGATAGATCACCATTGGAAGTCCCATTCGAACGAGATCTCATGGAAGGAGAAGCATCTTCGTCTGAAGACAAGAGCGAGAAGGTATCAACAACAGAGTTTGGAAAGAAGAACAGCAAGGTAAGAGTTCTGCAACATTCAAAGACGATTCTGAAAACTGAAACACTACTCACCATCTGAGGATTGATCTGCGAGCGAAGGCCAAGGAAGAGGTAGTAATGGAAGCGAGGAAGTCAGTCTCTTCCCTATCGATACGACTGATTCGTCAAAGAGTTGGCTTTCACTCACCTTCTTCGTCTCCGTCCTTGTTGTTTGGTGTAGTGGAACCAGCCGGAATGAAGGAGATATCGTTGGAAACTGGAACAGTTGGTGAACCTGCAGAGAAAGAATATGAAACGAACAAGTTTGAAGGGATGAGAGTGGATTCTCGTAAGTTTGTCGACTTCGTAAACTCTTCGTCAAGACCGAACACTCACGTAAGATTTGATCATCACGAAGAGCTGTAGGAGTTGGAAAAGATCAAGAAGGAGAAAAGAGAGAGAGAAAGAAAAGTTAGAAAGGTGGAACAACTCATGATGAATCTTTGTTTGTGATGCTTGAAGAAACGACTTTTTCTCTGAAAACCCACTTCTCTGCTTCGATTGGAATTCACGAACTGCCATGATTGCTCTTGAAATCTCTGTGGAGAGTTGGAAGCAGACCAAACAGAGGCACAAGTTTCAGTTAAGAAAATAGCCTCGAAATCTTGTCCTCGACTGACCCAAGTTTCCCAAACCGTCCTTGCCAAAGAGAACTAGATTTACCCTGCAAACAAATTCTGAATACTCACGTCTGATTCTACCTTCTGACAGACCTCCTGAGCTCTCTCCTGGTGCAGACATTTCAAGTTTGAGGACGGAGTCAAGCTAAGAAGTTGAAGTGGTAGTGTTGAGGTTGGAGTTAATGAGAGTGAAGTTAATGAGAGTGAGGTAGATACGGAGAGCGAATGTTTTGATGTTTTTTTATTTGATTTTTTGGATAGAGAGATTACGGGTAACCCGATAAAGTTGAGTAGGGAAAAGGAGTGTTTGTGTAGTTAAAGAGAGTGGATAGGACTTGGAAGGAGAGTTGATTAGAGTTGGACTGTTCTTCTTTAACTCGATTTGCTTTAAACGTCTACTGTTCAGTTAACTTGATAATTCAATAGAAGTTTGGATGGAGCAAAAGTGAGAGTTATTGTTGGTAGAGAAGAGATGATGTTGTTGGTCGGTTGCTTGGATTCGATTTGAGTTGAATTTCAGTTCAAGAGAAAATCATCGATCCTCTCGACGCCCTACCCCCTTGCATGTAGCATTTATTCCAAAACCCAAGCCAAGATCGATGAGTCTAGATTCAATCCCTCCAATACCAAGTAGTAAGCAGAGCAAACCAAGAAGACATTTGCTTTGAAAGGTAGTTTAATCTTGAAGAAGTTTCAATTGATAAGAGAATCACATCACTTCAATTGGAAACTCAGTAGACTGCCTCTCTCCAAATTGTTCTTGGATTTCTTTGATGGAATGAAGGACTATTACTGAATTCGATTGGAGCAAGAGGGTGAAGGACTATTACTGAATTCGATTGGAGCAAGAGGGTGAGTTCTGACTAGCCATTGATGATCTTTGGAGGTTTCGAGTTGGAAGGATGATCCAAAGGAATCTACTTCGTCAGACGACAGGCAACTCTCAGGAGCAATTTGAATGGCTGATGATTATTCATTGAACTATATCTGAACATTGAAAGAGACCAGATGCCTGCTTGGAGCAGAGGATCGATCCAGCTGAGCTGCTTTCTCGATAGGCAATCTCAAGCTTACCTCTCTTCCCTTCTCAACCATCCTCCTTATCCTCCTCAAGCCACACATGCCTCCACTCCAGCTCATGATATCGTCCATGGATCGAATACTCAACTTTGAATCAGATCGAATCTGCAAATCCATCACCCAATCGATCCATTTCAGAGCCTTAGACCAGGATCCACTTTCCGGACTGACTTAGCAACCACAAGAGGAGACACACAACTCCACCAATACCTCCCGTTCGAGGGTATGGCTCTGACAGCGAATAGGAATGGATATGAAGGATAGAATGGAGATGAAAAGAGGGGCATACAGTGTATGGAAATGAGGTGAGTGTCGAATCGAGAGCCTCTTTCTCTGCCCACAGAGATGATTGGAAGTGAGGAAGGCATTGTATGGAAATGGAGGTCGACGATGGACGTTTGAGTTGAAACAAACATAGTTTTTGATTGTATGGAATCATCCTATGACAAATTTGGATGGATTGGAGAGAATCATCATTTCTCAACTTGAGCTTCGATCGACTGAGTGGGGTTTATGCTAACTCACTTTGTCACTGTCGACTTGCAGGTCGACATTTCCAAAACCTTGAATTGACCAACCGAAGGTTAGATGTTGATGAATAAGTGATATTGGAATAGAAATTGGATGTGGAAAGAGCGTTTTGAGGTTGAAGGAAGTGATTAGAAGACTGAAGTGGATGGAGTGAGTGGTTGATGAAGGATGTCCTATCAATTGGAGTGCAAGGCGAGGGAAGAAAGGTTTAGTCAATGATATTAATGGATAGGATGGATCTGATTAGATAGCATTTATCCAGGGTTACATTGAGAGAATCAGAGTCAGTGAAGCATCCAGTAGATTGATTGAGTGCAAGGTGAGAAGGTCGATTCAAGATTCAAAATGCGTGCAGTCGAGTGAAAGAGTTCGTTGTGATTGTGATTGTAATGTTCATGATTCTGAAATGAGTCTACTTGATGCATTGAGTGTGGATTGAAGTTGTGGTTCGAATGCAAAAAGAAGAGGAAGAAGAGGAAGAAGATTTCCAACTTTTTATAAGAGCGGATCTAGCCTCGACCCCTATTTTGCCCTCTTTCCCTACGCTTATCTTTTCATTTCATGCTTAGATCTAAAAGCCTTCGAAATGATTCCATCCTTCTGCGAAACCACGAACTTCAGATAGATATCCCCTCCATCACTCCCTTACCGAAAGAGAATGGAAAAGCTTATACTTCACAAAGGGAGGTTTGGCATGCGTAAAAAAATGATAGGATCAAGTGATGTTGCTTGCATTATTCAAAAGAGTTTTTGCTATTTTACAGAGATTGTTAAGAGATGAGATGGAGAAACTTCGGAATCTTCGATTGAAGAGATCCTTCTTCTCCTTTTCCTGTCGAGGTTTACATAGGTCTTTCCTTTTCATTCGGAATCAATTGATCGAAAAGTTTCCTATCTGAATACCAAGGATCTTTATCAACTCTATTCCCACCACTACTCTTACTCTTTTGTTCTCTCCTCGATTTCTCCTTCAAACTTTCATCAATAGTTCCCTCAGGTTCCAATCCCCAATCCGTCTTTCCTCTGATTTTAAACATTAACCAATTCCAACCTTTTCTATAAAGACTTTTCTCTTCTAATTCTTTTAGTTTCAATTCATGAGTTGTCAAAGGAGCTGAAGATTCCAAAGAATAACCGAATTTCGAAGTACCAACTCTTAAAAGGATTGCTTTTTTAGCACCTTTTGATCCACCGAATTTACTTGCTGAACCATCTACTCTCCATAAAGATGATAGAGGAACTACTTTTTCTAAAGGATGATGATTTGGAAGAAGTAGACCTTTTTGATTTAGAGATCGAAGGATTGGTTTGGGAAGTAGTTTGGGAGGTAGAAGGGAAGTCAAAGATCTAGAGGCACTTCGAAGGGAAATTGACCTTGAAGCTGGGTGGAGAACTACTCTTGTGACAGTGCTAAAAGAGAACAAGTGTTGATTAAGAAGTTGGTATGAGAAAAGAAGAAGGAGGCGAGAACTTGTCAGAAGGAAAGTTGGAAGGATATCTGCCCACAGCCCAAAGCTAGACTCGATCGGGAACTTCTTCTGAGGATCAGATCTTTGTTGGAAAGGTTTCATTTGAATCGAAGTGAATCACCAAAGACGAATCACAGGTTGAAGAAGCTTCTTTCTTGACGAACCATCTTATCCCAATCTTCTCATCTTTGCTTCTCTCTCTCATTTCTCTCTCTCTCTCATCGACTCACTTTGCAGGTATCCAAAAGAACATCCAAGCAAAAACACCACCTATTGTCATTGTGCCGAAGCCAGCTACATATCTAATCATAGGTTGTAATAACTCTGGAGGGTTGTCTGGATTTCTATTGAGTAAAGGCCATGAAAGATGATCTTTGACCATCAAGCCAACTGAAAGACCTGCTGATCCAAAAGCCAAAGCACAAAAGTAATAGAGAGATACTTTCAAGGGAGCTGGACCTCTATATAGCACTTTGGGTCGTAGATGATTAGAATCAGAAGAAGGTTTGGAAGAAAAGCTCGGCTTGAAAGTTGTGAACCTGCTGCAAGATTGCACTGTTCGTGATTGAAGATTTGGATTTGATATCCTTGATAGAATCAATAGATTGGGATTTGCTATCGAACTTGAAGCATTGAGAAAGCTGACTGGCAATGAGCTTCGAATCATCCTTGGTGTTCGAGGACAAGCAAGAAGTTCTTCCCAAAGTCCAACACCTTGCACTTTCGTCACTATCCAAGTTTTCACTCTCACAACCACGAAAGAGAAATCTATATAAGACGCAACCTATTGGCTCTGATTTGTATTTTTGAGTGTTGTGTGTAAAGGTACTGTAGATATTTATAGACAGGAGATTGTAAAGAGTCATTGAAATGTTGCAGTTGATGCATGAGCTTGAGAGTACATTGAAGGTATGACGAGAGAGAGAGAAAGAAGGAAACCGGAAATAAAAAGAGAGGAAAACAAAAAGAGGGGAGGCAAGAAATAGGAAAGAAGGTTGAAGATGAAAAGAGGTATTTGGTCGGATTGTCTTTTTTGAGTAAACGAGCGCTTATAGGTTAGCGTCGATGTTGAATCGGGTTGATTTTATATTATTTTTTGAGTAGCAACTGAAGAAGAAGAAGTTGAAGCTGATCTAATTAAAAATTGAAGGTCCAAGAAGTGAAAGAGCAGAGATTCAAATTGGGGCTTTAAATCATCGATTTAGAAGCTCAATTGTTTAACCTTTTCCCAAGCGTAATCAGCATGACCGAAATGACCATAAGAAGCAGTCTTCAAATAAATTGGTTTTTGAAGATCCAAAGACTTGACAATGGTACCTGGAGTCAAAGAGAAGTTCTTTCTAACCAGAGCAACCAATTCTGCATCGGAATGTTTGGAAGTTCCATAAGAATCAACAAAGACTGAAAGTGGTTCAGCAACTCCAATGGCATAGGACAATTGAACCAAAACTCTTCTGGCTAGACCTGAAGCTACGATGGATTTGGCAACTTGACGAGCAGCGTAGGCGGCTGAACGATCGACCTTTGAGAAATCCTTTCCAGAGAAAGCTCCTCCACCATGGGCTCCCCATCCTCCGTAAGTGTCGACAATGATCTTTCTTCCAGTGAGACCGGCATCTGAAAAGGAATGAGAAGAAAAAGAACAAGATTTCACTCGTCAGTCAGAAAATTCGCGTTCTCTCGCTTCTTCCCTTTTGCCTCTCTCTCTCTCTCTGCTCCCAGAAAACTCACCTCCTTGAGGACCACCAATGACGAAACGACCAGAAGGTTGAATGTGGTAAACAGTACGTTCATCCAAGAGGTTAGCTGGAATGACAGCCTTAACAATCTTTGACATGATTTCCGATCTCAAATGTTCAGTAGTGATTTCTTCAGCATGTTGAGTAGAAACCACGACAGTGTCTACTCTAACAGGAACCATAGCACCACCATCCTTTTTATATTGAATAGTGACTTGAGTTTTAGAATCAGCTCTCAACCAACCCAAAGCACCAGATCTTCTAGCAACAGCCATGGCTGCATTCAACTTATGAGCCAAAACCAATGTCATTGGCATTTTTTCTTCAGTTTCATCAGTTGCGTAACCAAACATGATTCCTTGATCTCCAGCTCCATGTTCTTCCAAAGAACCGTGATCTAAACCTTGAGCAATGTCTGGGGATTGTTGTTCAATGGCTACCAAGACGTTACAAGTCTTGTAATCGAATCCCTTTTCGGAAGAATCGTAACCGATTTGTTTGATAGTGTTACGAATGACTGATTGGTAATCCAAGGCTGCCTTTGTGGTGATTTCTCCGAAAACCATAATCATTCCAGTCTTGGTGGCAGTCTCACAGGCTACCTTGGAGTTTGGATCTTGAGCTAGACAAGCATCCTGAGATAGAGAGAGGTGAAGAAGAAGAAGATTTGGGTGAGAAAGTGTCAATCAAATGAGAAAATGGAGCGAATTTTCTATGGCCAGATCGACTCTCAAACTCACTAGAATGGCATCAGAAACTTGATCACAGATCTTGTCTGGGTGACCTTCACCGACAGATTCACTGGAAGGAAGAAAGGAAGGACAAGAAAAAGAAAGATAAGGATGTCAGAGAGGTCGGATTGGAGAGGAAATGGACGAGAATGATATGTGGTGAAGACAAGAAGAAAGTCGAAAAGCAATGAATGGAGGAGGACGCCGAACGATCTCAAAAAGAGAGCCAGTGGGGATTTGAGAAGAAGTGGATCTGGGAAGCACATGCTATCTCGAGCTCATCTCTCCAGCTGCATCATCCTAATCTCTGACGAGAGAAGACGATGCAGCTGAGAGAAAGAATGAAAGTTTGGAACAGGAAGAGAGGAGGAAGGAGAGGAAGGGAGTGTCGTGCGATGATGGAAGGTGCAAGAAGAAAGTAGTAGACCGAAGCAGAGGACAGGAAGAAACTCTCATCAATCGTAGATGAAGCCCTCTCTCTTCAGTGCTGGGCTATGTTACCATCCTGATTGTTTCCAATGCCCACAATCTCCATGTCTCTCCCATCTCTCAACCTCTGAAGCAACCAAAGCAGAGCGAGGGAGCGAAGTAGGAAGAAAGCGGAGGGAATGGATAGAAGGCTACTCACCTGGTGAAGAGGAAGTGTCCTTCTGGGAGAGGTAGTCTAGGGGTAGCAGCTTGAGCCATTGTTTGTGAAGTATTAATGAAAGTAGAAGGGAGAAAGGGAGAAGGGAAGAAGATGGAGATGGTTTTGAAAGTTGGAAGATTCTCAATTGTGTGATTGCAGCTTCTAGAGAACGTGGGAGAGCTAACGAACACAGCGATGCGAACTTGTCATCCTATTGCCTTGAGAAGATGATCTTGTCTGTCACACTACCTACTTGTACCACCAACCTCTACGAACAGACGGGCAAACAAAGCAAGAAGAGGAGAACAGAGAGTTTATCAGATCCCTCAAGATGAGAAAGGCGAGCACTTTTAGTCATCAATCGGTGATCCCCAGAATGGTAAGCAACTTCCTACTTTCTTCCTACTTCTATGTACTTCTTCCTCTCTTCTCACTTCCACCTTCTCCTTCTCTCTTTCTCTTCTTCCATCTCACATTTCATAGTCATGGTCACCCAAGAATCTCTACAATCTAATAGCCAGATCCACAGTTCCAACCCACATTCAATCCACAAGTTTCACAAAGACTTCCCTAACCATTTATCAACAAAGATGGAGATCCAAAAGACTACTAAGAGGTTATCATGGTGATTGGATTCAAGAAAATAGATTCAAAAGATGGTTCTTACCTAACAATTTACCCAAATTCAAAAATCATTCCCTCAATTCTGCTTCACTTTCCTCAAAATCCAGATCAACCGTCAAAGATGGAGATGGAAATGATCAAGGACAGGTCAAATTACCAATAGCTTCCCTTTTCGTTAGGGATGTAGAGAGAAGATTGGATACTGCTATCTTTAGAGCTTGCTTTGTTAGATCGGCTTATGAGGCTAGGAGAATCATCGTTCATGGCAAAGTCTCTTTGAATGGTGTAAAGGTTAGTTCAGAACAAGGATGACGAGAGATTGAGTGCTGGTGGAGGATAGAGAATGTTTTCTCCGTCGAAAGGAAGAGAAGGTGATATTCTACTTCTCCTTTTCATCTAAGGCCTCAGAGGAGAAGGAGAAGGCAAGGAAGAGGAAAGGAAGGGTAGAAGGAAAGCATCTTCTTTTTTAGTTTCTTCTCGGCTTGGAGCTGCGACTCTCCTGGTCAAACATCCGGAGCAGATTCCAGTTGTTCAATCACTACACCCTGTCCAAGTTGGAGTGACAATGATTTTGGTTGCCTCGGAGCTGTACTCGAGCTATTCTCATCTTCTCGCTTCCAAAACCTGACTTCTTCCAAACCTCTTCTCTTCCCTTGCCCTTGTTTCGTCTTCTATCTCCTCTCTCTCTCTACAGCAAACAAATCCGAACACACTTCTTTCACCAAGCGACCTCATCTCGGTAGAACCTTCAGCGATTCCAATGTTAAGTCAAGAATTAGCAACTCGATCGAACAAACAAAAAGCTCTGTTGGAGAAAGCTAGGGAAATTTCAAAGGCCAGGAATGCAGCTCATAGTGGACCACAGAAAGAGGTGACAGAGGAGTCGGCAGTGGAGAAAGGTGAAGGAAAGGACGTCAAGGCAGAAGAGACGAAAGTCGAAAGCTCTGAGGAAGGAGAAGCCTCAACCTCAACCTCAACTTCCACAACAGAAACAGAAACTTCACAGGAAGAAGTCAAGTCAAAAGTCACAGCAGACCCAGGCCTCTCGAAGAAAGATTCCGAATCTTCAACATCAACAAATACTTTAGCTCCAGGAGTTTTACCCTTCAATTTACCACCATTCGCGACTCCATTCCTATTCATACCACCTTTCCTAGAAGTTTCCTTCAAGACTTGTTCCTTTATTTATCTCCGTCATCCCACTATCTTATCTCTCCCCTCTTCAACATCAACATCATCAATCTTGACTAATCAAGAAACGATTTCACCCTCTTCAGATTATTCACCAACCAAATCCCTTTCTTACAGAACTGATTTACCTTCCCCTTATGATCCAAATTCCGAAATGTTTTCATTGGCTTCTGAACATTATTCTAGGAATTCACCAAGAGTTAGAGGTGATTTGAGAAGGGAAAGAGATGAAGCTAGGATTGGTAGAAATGGTTTCTTAACTGCTAGAGCTAAGGATAGTTGGAAGAGAAAGAGAGCTGTTAGGAAAGGTTGGGCTAGAAATGAAGTTATTGGTCAGAATTCTGGTACGGGTAGAAAAGATTTGATCATCTAAAAAGAAAAGAAAAAAAAGATGTTTTTGCAGATTAGAGAGATCATTGATTTTTCTTTTTTTTGTTCGACTGTTCCATCCTTCAAAAATTACACCTGATCAGTGTCTTCTTCGTTCTGCATGTTCCTTTCCCTTGTAATAATAAGCACAACAATCCCAAAAAAGATAGACAAGCAAATTGCAATCTCTCAATTCGAACAAACATTGATCAAAAATAAATTAGAGCATGTATTGATACAATAGAATTCTCTTGCTCGCTTTTCCATTTGACTACCTTCTCTTATAAAGACAAGGTTTCAAGACTTCCCCTCTACTCTCTATCAATTCTTCCTCCTCGATCTCATCTGCTTTCCTAGCTTTCTCCAAAAGCAATCTTCGATCCGTTTCCTCTGTCTTCGACGAGTCTAAAAGATTCTTGTTCTCCGAAATGAAAGATGAGATCGGTTTGGAAGGATTCGAGAGAAGTTTCGAAGGGGATGATTTGACAAAGGAATAGAGTTGGAAATGAGTATTGGAAGTGAGATCCTGGAAGAAAGAGAGAGAGGGAGGGAGAAGAAAGGGATCAATTTACAAAGGCCGATGACACGCTGAATTAAAGTGAACCAACAAAAACCAAACTGTTTGGAAGATGAGGCAAGACCGAAATCGGGAAGCTCACCTTTTCTCCAAGTTGGAATCCTAAAGATTCTATGATCTCAATGAAATCGTCTGTCGATGTCATTCTAGAACTGACTTCTGCAATGATCAATTCTCCGCTGAGGTTCAGAAGCAGAGACAGAGAAGAATGATCGTTAGTTTTCCTGAATGAGACCTTTTTTCTCTGAATCAAGAGAACCCAAAGAAATCAGATCGACTTCAATTAGAAGTAGAGCAACAAAGACTCACCCAGTGCGAAGTATCCTCCTACCTTGCCTGATCATCTCGATCCAATTTGTTCCCATTAGACAAAGACAAAAGACGACGACGTCACAAATCGCTCCTCCATCTTCGGAAATCTCCTCCTCTTGAAATGTTGAATCTTTCTTCGTTTCCTCTTTCGTCGTTGAAGTTGAAGTTGAAGTAGAAGTAGAGAGTAACAAATTTCCTCTTTTCCGTTTCTTCTTTTTAGACTCCTCAATCACTCCATTTGATGCATCTTCCTTTACTGATTTGTTCCCAATCAAAAAGTTGATGACTTTCTCTCTAACACCAACATTTCTACCAGGTAAAGGAACGCCATTTCTAGAAGCTACATCCGCTCCTTGAACCCAACCATCTTGAGAAGGTAATAAATCATAACTCAAGACTTTCAAAGGAGATAAAATGATTGATTTCCCATTTGAATTAGTCTGAGAAGAAGAAGTGGTCGATACCATTCTAGCTAATGGAGCTTCACCACAACCCAAATCTGCAATCAAGACATTCTTTGAATATCTACCTTTATTTTTCTCTTTGATTTCCAACATGACTGGATTCTCACCAGAAGGTTTCTGATCTTTACTTTTGTTTTTCTTTCCATCATTGTTATTATTGTTGTTGAGAGTTGATGAATATGAATGTAATTGACCCTCTCTCAATTTTCCAGCAATGATTTCAACTGGTTTTGCAGGCCATTTCTTGGTTTGATCTCTGAAACCTTGATGATAAGCTTCCATCAATTTAGGTTCGTTTTTGACCATTTCCACTGCTTTTGAAGAAGGTAGAGTATATAAGGATTGATTCAAAGTTCTAAATTGAGCTCCTGAAAGTGATGACGTCAAAGTTGATGAAGAAGAAGTTTGAAAAGTTGGTAGAGTTGTTTTTGATGAAGAAGGTGATTCTCGAATTTGAGACGTGGAAGGAAGGATTGAATCTTCTGCTTCTGAATCAGATAATATTTCAGTATCCTTTGTCGAAGTCAAAGAAGTTGGTTGATCTGAAGATGTCTGAATAGTTTCTGAAGATTTGGAAGGAGATTCTTGAATGGTAGTAAACGGATTCACTTTTTCCTTTTCTTTTCCCTTTCCATTGATTTGAACTTGGTTCCGACTTTCTTCCACTTCCTCTGACTTTTCTTCTTCTTTTTCCAAAGCCAATTTCATTTTCTTTCTCATCTTCTTCCTTTGAGCCTTAGACATTCCTTCCATCGAAGTCTCTGCCTCTCCAACACTTTTCATCGTAGAATCGCCGTCCCCATCCTCTTCCTGTTGAGTCAGAGCTTCTTTAGCCAATCTTTTCTTTTCCTTTTTGGAAAGTGTAGGAGGAGGCATTGAGAAAGGATCTTTAGTCTCTTCTTTCTTCTTTCCCTTTGAAGAAGAAGAAGCAGTAGTAGTAGTAGAGGTTGTTGATTCTGACTTTCTCTTTTTGATGGTTGCTGATCGACTGTCTTCCTCCCTGTCCTCTTCCCCTTCTTCTTCTTGTTCCGTTCCATTTGAAACCTTTCCATTCGGATATGGTCTACCATCCATCTCACCGTTTGCTGATTGAGTCGGTTTCCCACCCTTGATCAATCTTCCTTTGAGTCTATTTTCCTCTAGAGAATGATTTGGAGCAGTAGCCTGGTTCTTGAGAGTGGCACCCAGACCCAAAGTTGGAGGTCTATGAGTGAAATTCGAGATAGAGTTGTTGGTGGAAGGAGTGGAAGAAGTAGAAGTAGAAGTAGAAGTAGAAGTAGAAGTAGAAGGAAGTCTTGACAAGATTTTCGAAGCCAGATCTGCTCGATCTCTTTCCATTGCTGCTTGGATTTCCTCTAGATTTACTTTTTTCTCTTCATCTTTGCCGCTTCTGGCCATCTTGGCTGGTGTGGATGTTGAGGTGCAGGTAGATGTTGATGGTCAACGTTGAGAAGAATGAAAATGCAACCTTGTCTCAGTAACATCTCCCATCAAAGAGAGAACTGCATCAAACTCGTCTAGAACAGCAAGACATTCAGATACAGAATCTATACATACAGCTCAGAATAGATCTGGAAATCCAATCATCATCGTCAAGGTTGTCGTCTACTAAATCTAATCTTGCCTTTCTAGCTGGCTAGCTGCTCGTTCGCATGGCAGATCAAGATTCATCAATTCAACATCCAGCTTTGCGGGACGATTCGGCTGATGGGGATCAACAGGGCATGACTGAAGTGGATATCAATACAGATCAACCTCAGTCACAAGAGGAGGACGAGATCCCAGACACTCCAGTCACTGCAATCCCAATCACTGCTGCGACACAGCCAGATTCACAGGAGCAGATAGCAAATGGTGAGACGTACCTACAGCAATCAGATGAAGGGGTAGATGGAACTGCTGAGAAGTTAGAATCAGATTCAAATCAAGTGGGACAGGAAGTGGTGCAAGAGAATCACGAGGCAGCAGGTGAGGATCAACCTTCCTTCTCTCCAGGGAACGATCAAGCGTCTACTGCTATCGCAATCGAACAACCTCTCCCTGCTCATCAAGATCAAGCTCCTGAACAACATCAAGTCGATGAAAACGCTCAGGAAACCCCGACAGATCCGTCTAGTGCCGTGCCGAGCATCAATGTAGCTTCCTCTTCTCCTCCAGCTCTCAATCACTCCGCTCTACCTCCCACTTCTTCTCAACCTCAACCTCAATCTCAATCTCAACATTCGGATCAACATCAAGATACTCAAACCTCCTCAAGCATCAACAGATCTCAATCCAATGCATCATCACGAAGAGATTCAGTTCTATCAACGACTTCAATCTCTTCTTCTCACACAGCAGGTAGTACTCATTCTTCCAAATCTGGTGCTTCTCTAGCTGCAGGATCTACAGTTTTCGTAATCTCAGCTTTGGAATCAATCCTAGCTTCTAAAGAAGCAAAGAAATTACCAGCTTTAAGATCAGCATGTGGTAGAGCTTTGGCAATGGTTAGATTTGCTTCTGGTCAGAAAACTCCAAGTAATGCATCGAAAGAAGAAAAGGAAAGAAGTTCGGAAGGTAAAAGAATAGAATCAATGGATGCTAGAATCGTTTTCGAACCTTTAAGATTGGCATGTGAAACTAAGAGTAGTAATTTGATAGTGACAAGTTTGGACTGTATTGGGAAATTGGTTTCTTATTCTTTCTTTGTAGAAGATGATTTAGATGAAAACATTACTCCTCCATTACCTACAAAAACCAACGATGATGGAGAACCTATTCCAAATTCAAATGGTTCATCAAATCCTTTACCTTTGGCAGATTTAGTTACGGAAACTGTTTGTTCTACTTTTTCTTCTTCTCTTTCTGATTTAGCTCAATTACAAATCATCAAAGCTCTCTTGGCAACTGTTCTATCCACTTCGGTCTCTGTTCATCAGGGAAGTTTACTCAAAGCTGTCAGGACGGTTTATAATGTCTTCTTGATGTCGAAGTCTTCGGCCAATCAAGCTGTCGCTCAAGGTTGTTTGACTCAAATGTGTCACCATGTTTGTGGTAGAGTCAGACCTGGCAAACAGAGAGAAGTTGAATCAGAAAAGTTGAGAGAGGAAGCAGGGATTGCTACCAATGGAAATGCTAGTGAACCTCAAGAATCAGCTCAAGAACCTCAACAAGTCCAAGAATCTCAGGCGGAACCTACTTCACCTCCTTTGGAAGACGTGGAAATCGATCCCACTAGTACTGCTTCTTACTCAAATGCTGCTGAAGCTCAGGAAGATCAGAATGAGATTGATAGAAATGGAGAAGGAAAAGAAGATGGAAATGAGAAATCTAGAAATAGGAGTTCAGAAGAGAAAGTTACTCTGTGAGTTTCAATTCCGAATCTCTTATGAGCGACTCAAATCATCGAAACTCTTTCTCTATCACAGAGACTAGTATGCTGACGTCTGATCTTTATTCTCTCCGACGCATACAGTCGATCTCTGGAAACTAGGAAATCATTCGAAGTAGCAGGTGGAGTTCCAGCTTCTGAAAGATCAGTCTCTCATGGTGGAGGTGGTATCTATCCTTCTACCCTTTCAGCTACTGCTTCTGCTTCTGCTTTGGCTCTTAATCCACCCCAAGGTTTGACTGCTCAGAATCTTGGAGGATTGGATGAGAGAGGAGCGGGAATGACTGAAGAAGATCTCTTTGTCAAAGATGCTTTCTTGGTCGTTAGAGCTCTTTGTAAACTTGGGATGAAACCTTTGGTGGTGGAGAGGTGAGTGCCAAAGAAAGCCGAGCGATTCTTTCTCCGTCCATCATTGATCTTTCCTTCTGATCGATTTCCTTTGTCCTCTTTTGATTTTCTCTCACCAGCGAACAAAACCTCAAATCCGAAGCAATGCGCTCGAAGCTGTTGGCTCTACATCTACTTCTTACAATTTTGCGCTCTCATATGAGATTGTTCACTGATCCAAGCATCGTGATTCACTCTGCTTCTTCTGGAGAAACTACTCCTTTCGTCGGAGCTGTCAAACAATACCTCTGTTTAGCTCTTTCGAGAAACGCAGTCTCTTCTGTCAATCAAGTCTTTGAGATCAGTTGTGAGATCTTCTGGAGAGTCGTTGAAGGGATGAGAGGAAAGTTGAAGGTGAGTCGAAAAGAGACGAAAGGTTGTCAGCCCCGAAGAGTAAGTACTTTTTGAATCTGATAACGAATTCTTCTTCTCCCTCTCTTTTTTTCCCAATCATCAGAAAGAGATTGAGGTCTTGTTGAACGAGATCTTCTTGCCGATCCTCGAGATGAAAACATCATCTACTCGACAGAAGTCAATCCTTTTGGGCATCTTCATTCGTCTTTGTCAAGATCCTCAAGCCTTGGTAGAGATCTACATCAACTACGACTGTGATCGAGCAGCCCTGGAGAACATCTACGAAAGACTCATGAATGTAGTTTCGAAGATAGCTCAAACTCACATCACTGACGAAAACGGAACTGGAAGTCTGCCTCCCAATTCCGGAGAAGTTCAAAGGAACGAGAAAGGTAGTGGACCTTCCATCCCTCCAAGTCTTTCTACTTCTGGTGCTCAAGAGATCCAATCTCTGGATCAGAACAAGGATCGAAGTGAAAAGGAAGGATCCTTCAATCCAGAGATGAAGTTGAAGAAACAGAGTCTCGACTGTCTTTGTTCGGTTCTCAGAAGTTTGGTCATCTGGAGTGGCAAAGGTAGTCAACAAGATAGAAATGATCCTCCTCAATCTGTCAATCATCAAGGACCGAATGGAACTGGACAACATGGTTTAGGATTAGGAATCGGTGAAGGCTCTTCTCCAAGAGAAAGTACCGATACTAGAGGTGGAGATCCAAACGAGACTCTAATGTCACCTTCGAACAGCATGCCTCTAGACAACATCAATATTTCCACTCCGATTGTTGGTACTCCAGATCCTTCGGGAGCCAACACTCCAACCACCTCGACTTTCCCCGGAGAAGACGATCCTCTTAGGTTCGAGAATGCAAAGCAGAGGAAGACTTCTTTGATCGAAGGAATCAGGAAATTCAACTTCAAACCAAAGAGAGGTATAGCTTTCTTGATCGAGAACGGTTTCATTAGAAGACCACCTCCCATTCCCTCGGAAGATCCTTCACAACCTCCGACGATTCCTTCTCCTGAACCAAGAGAGGTAGCAAGGTTCTTACTCCATTATGGATCTGCTGCTGATGGTGGAGGATTGAATAAGGCTCAGATCGGAGAATTCTTGGGAGAAGGTGAACCTGAGAACATTGCTATCATGCATGCTTTCGTTGATTTGATGAACTTTGAGAATATGGCTTTCGTAGACGCCTTGAGAAGGTTCCTTCAAGCTTTCAGATTACCTGGTGAAGCTCAGAAGATCGACAGATTCATGCTCAAGTTCGCAGAGAGATTCGTCAAAGGGAATCCCAAGCTCTTTGCAAATGCTGGTGAGTGGGATCATGAAGAGTAAAAAATGAAATGACAGCGTGCAACAAGTTTAAGAACAGCTACTAACGATTCCACTCTTTGTTCTTTCGATCCCTCAGATACCGCATACATTCTAGCTTTCTCGGTCATCATGCTCAACACTGATGCCCACAGTCCTCAGATCAAACATCGAATGACAGTTCAAGACTTCATCAAGAACAACAAAGGAATCAACGATGGAGAGTCTCTACCTGAAGAGTACGTCACTGCAATCTACGACGAGATTCAGAAGAATGAAATCAAGATGAAGGACGAAGTCCTATCAGCCGAAGTTCAAATCGCCAACGCTCAAGCTACCGGAGGCTTTGCAAACGCAATCGCAACTGTAGGAAGGGATCTTCAGCGAGAGGCTTACATTCTCCAAAGTGAAGGAATGGCATCAAAGACCGACGCTCTCTTCAGAACCATGGTCAGAGCTCAACGTCGAGTCCACCCTCAACAACGAGCAGCGGCAGAGCAATTCTTCTCTGCTTCCCATTTCGAACATGTCAGACCTATGTTCGAGATCGCTTGGATGCCTTTCTTGGCTGGGATCTCTTCTCCTCTACAAGAATCGGACGATCCGGAAACTGTCGACAAGTGTCTGGAAGGATTCAGAGATGCGATCAGGATCGTTTGTCTCTTTGGATTGGAATTGGAGAGAAACGCTTTCGTCACCACTCTAGCCAAGTTCACTTTCTTGAACAACCTGGGAGAGATGAAGAGCAAGAACATCGAAGCCATCAAGACTCTACTAGGCGTAGCTCAATCCGAAGGAAATTCTCTAAAAGGTTCTTGGAGAGAGGTTCTGACGTGCGTCTCTCAGCTCGAGAGGTTCCAATTGATCTCTGGCGGAGTAGACGAGAGACAGCTACCAGAGCTCGGTAGAAGAAAGTCAGCTGCTTCTAGGAATACTCAGACTCGACAGGTCCTTCCAACAGACGACGTCGTGGCAGCTGGAGCTTCTTCTCAAGTGACGGTAGCAGCAGACATGATCTTCTCTTCCTCTGCTTCTCTTTCTGGAACCGCAATCGTCGATTTCGTCCAAGCTCTATCGGACGTCTCGAGCGAGGAAATCCAATCCTCAGGAATGACAGAGAATCCGAGACTCTTCTCTCTCCAGAAGCTAGTCGAGATCTCCTACTACAACATGAAGAGAATCAGGATGGAATGGAGTCAGATCTGGTTGGTCCTCGGAGAACACTTCAACAATGTCGTCTGTTCTCCAAACCAAGCAGTCTCTTCCTTTGCCATCGACGCTCTCAGACAGTTGGCTCAACGTTTCTTGGAATTGGAGGAGCTGCCACACTTCAAGTTCCAGAAGGACTTTTTGAAGCCTTTCGAATACGCCATGCGTCATAACCGAAGTCCGGACGCTCAAGAGATGGTCCTCCAATGTCTAGCTCAGATGATCGCTTCGAGGATTCAGAACATGAGATCTGGATTCTCGACTCTCTTTGTCGTTCTAGGAACCGCTTCCAAGTCTTCTTCTGAGAGAGTCGTCTCTTACGCTTTCGAGCTAGCTCAGAGGCTCTCTTCGGAACACTTCAACGCTATCGTTGCCCAAGGAGCATTCGCTGACATGACGGTATGTCTCACCGACTTTACTCGAAGCTCGACTCAGAGAGTAGCTCTTCAAGCCATCTCTGCCCTTCGAGCCATCGTTCCTGCGATGCTAGCTTCCCACGAATGCCCAATCTCGACTGAACAATCGAAGGAGCTAAGCGAAATGGAGCAGGAGGAAGACAACCCAAGTGAAGATCCAATGACTCACTTCTGGTTCCCATCGCTGTTCGCCTTCTACAACGTCATCATGACTGGAGACGATTTGGAAGTCAGAAGAGTCGCTCTGGATTCCCTCTTTGAGATCCTCAAGAAGCATGGCTCGACCTTCAAGCCTCAATTCTGGGATCAAGTCTGTCGAGAGGTTCTATTCCCCATCTTCGCAGTGCTGAGATCTAGATCTGACGTTTCGAAATTCTCGACTCATGAAGATCAAAGTGTCTGGCTGTCGACTACAATGATCCAAGCTTTGAGAAACCTGGTGGATCTTTGGACTTATCACTTCGAGACCCTGGAGAGACTTCTTTCTGGATTACTGGATCTTCTGTGTGCTTGTATTTGTCAAGGTGAGTTTTCGAGATTGGAGGTTGCAAGAGATGCTGGCTTCTCTTGTCTCTCGACCATTAAACTAATCCTTCCCTCCCTCGCTCGCTCGCTCTTCTCTCAGAAAACGACACTTTGGCTAGGATCGGAACCTCGTGTCTTCAGCAGCTCTTGGAGAAGAACATTAGGAAGCTAAGCCCTGCCAGGTGGTCTCAAGTCGTCGACACTTTCGTTCAACTCTTCCGAACGACTACTGCTCATCAACTCTTCGACCCAGCTTTGAGAGCTGATCATCTGGCTCCGAGTCCAACAGCCAGCACTTCTCCAGAACAGCAGCATCGTCAATTAGAGCAATCGAATGGATCTTTCACTGCTCCTACTCCTCTCTCTCCTGGACCCTCTCCAAGCAAGACTCTGGAAGGAGAAGAAGGGGATTCTTTACCTCTTCCTCCACCGCCTCAACAAGTCTCGATGACTCCTTCAGAGAGAAGAAGAGCTTTCAAGCAGATCATCGTCAAATGTGTTCTACAGCTCCTTCTCATCGAGACTACTCATGAACTTCTGCAGAACTCGGATTTCTATTCAACGATTCCTGCTTCTGAATTATTACGATTGACTTCGGTTCTAGAAGACTCGTATAGATTCTCCAAGAGGTTCAATGCTAATAGAGAACTGAGAGTCGCTCTTTGGAACGTAGGTTTCATGAAGCAACTGCCTAATCTCTTGAAGCAAGAATCGAGTTCTGCAGCTACTTTGGTTCACGTTCTAGTCAGAATGCATGCCGACAGAAGGAAAGGTCACAAAGCTTTGAGAAGAGAAGTCAGAAAGACTCTAGTTCCATTAGGTGAAGATGTCGTCGAAGGTTATCTGCCTCTAGATTCCGAGACTCAATCTAGAAACATCATCGCATGGACTCCAGTAGTTGCTGAAGTCTTCCTAGGAATCTGCACCTTTACGGATGAGAAACATGGTGGAGATGGAAACGTCGACGAATCCTTCGGTCTGGTCGGAATCGATTCTTCCAAGGACGACGATGAAGAAGAAGATCAAGAACTAGATCAAGATGAAGACGACGAAGAGCAAGGTGGTGCTTTCTCCAAGTATGCTCAGACTTTCTATCCAATGGCAGTGGAACTATTGTCGAAGGATCCAGTTCCAACTGAGATCTCTACAGCTTTGAGAGCTTTCTTCAGCCAAGTCGGTAGAGCTAAAGGACTGATCAACAAGGAAAAAGAGTTGGAGAGGTTGAAGAGGAGAAGGGAAGCTTTGGAGAAGGAAAGAGAACAGACCAACGTCGTCAATCAGCAACAAAATGGTGGTTTGGTGAATGGAAGAAGAAGAAGTGATCTGCCACCACCTTCGCAGACGAGAAGTTCTGTCCAGTTCTCGCCTCAACCAAACCAGCAAGAAAGGTCCTCGTTCCCTTCTCAAGATGAATCTGCTTAGGTGTCGAGAGCTCTGGGAAGATGCGGTGGGATTGGAAGAGGTGGATGTAGGATAGGACAATTTCATAGAATCGAATTCACATTGTCTCCCGTTTCTTGTTCTTCAGATTAATGTTTTTCTTTGTTTATTCATCTAGAGATCATCGATCTGTCTGAAGAAGCCTGAAAGAGAAAGGGAAGATGGGTGTGGGCGCTCCGGTTCTCAAGGATGAAGAGGTCCGGCAGATCTCCTTTCGAAAAGAGGAGATTCAAACCTTTCGTCCAGAAAAACGATCCAAAATCTCTTCCAAAGAGAAGCCGGTCTGAAAAGGCGGTTCGGATAGCCTTTCGGGGCGAAACGATCGCGATTTCCTTGGCTACCCCACATTTCTAGACCAGACTTTTCGGAGATCTCGTCTATAAAAGGAGACCTCTTTTTGGTCGATTTTCTGCTTTTCCTCATCTTTTCTTCACCTTTTCCTCATCTCCTTTCACCCTCTTTCTCTCTCAATCCTCTCTCTTCAATCATGCTCTCCAAATATCTTCTCTACCTCTCTGCTCTGGCTCTATCTCCTCTCATCTCTGCCCTACCCTCAAAGGATCAACCTCATTCCAGAGCGAATGACAAAGTGGGCTACCTATGGACCTCATTCCCAGTCTACGACGAGGCAATATACATGCATTTGAGCAAGAACAATGATCCCTTGAAGAATTGGACAAGATTGAGCTTAGACGGAACCAACAAGACCGAAGCCATTTTGAGATCCAACGTCGGAAACAAAGGTGTGAGAGATAGCTTCATTCAACCTTCTATCGATGGGAAGCAATTCTGGTTGACTGTGAGTATTGAATGTCGGTCTTTGTCCTCTGCGTTTTGACTGTCGAGACTTTTCAAGTTTCAACTGCCAGCTGCTTCGTCTTTGCTCATCCACCTTCTTTCCTTTTTCTTTCTGCTTCTCAGGCTACCGATCTAAACGCGAACAGCTACGGAAACAACTTCATCGATGCCACTCGTTATGGATCTAGAAAGATTGTCATTTGGGACAGCAAGGATCTCGCCACTTGGTCAGAACCTCGTTTGACTCCAAATTTGGTCAACGTCACTGCTGGTAATGTTTGGGCTCCAGAGTTCAATTGGGATCCTTTGGTGGGCAAATACGTTGGAATCTTTGCATCAAGGTTCTGGGATGTCGAAAAGTGAGTAGTCGACGAGAGAGGCGTCGAGTGGCAAACGAGGATATTCGCCCGATGAAATCTCTCTTGTCAAGAATGACTGACCTTGGATTGCGTTTGTTCTCATCTTGAAACTACTGTTCACTTTCTAAAAGAGATCCACGTGTGAGTAGAGCATTAAACAGCGTCGTCTCATCATCCTTCGCGTCAACGCTCTCAGACTTCATTAAACTTATTTGCCTCTCTCTTTCTCTCTTTACCTACACAGAGAAACGGTACTGCTCCAGACAACGTACTCATGAGCGTTCTGACTTCAGACTTCAAGACTTTCGAGAAGGCGAAAGACTATCTCACTCCGGGCTTCCCAGTCATCGACGCTACCTTCTTGAACGCACCAGAACTAGGAAACTCCAACACTTGGGTTCGCTGGGTCAAAGACGAAAGAGATTTCACTATTTTCCAAGAAATCTCTCATAACGGTATCTTTGGAAGCTGGAAACCAGTTGGAAATGCTCCAAAGAGTCAAAGGATCACTGTCAACAAGGATTATCAAAACAACGAGGGACCTCTTTGTTTCAGAGACAATCTAGATTCTGGTTTATACCATCTATGGATCGATGAGAACACTCAAGAAAGATACATTCCTTATCAATCTAGGACTCTGAACGACATGAATGCTTGGACTAAATCTGACTTGTCTGGGTTCCCACAGAACGTTAAACATGGGAAGGTTTTGGCTATCAACCAGAAACAGTATGATGCTATCTCTAAGAAGTACAAGGCTGTGAAAGCTTAAGAGGGAATGGGTTGAAAACGATGTCGCGTCTCACAATTTCACAATGTAATCTTTCGTCATCTGCAATCTTACATCTCATATCCGTTCGTAGTCGAAATGAGAACAGAGAACACCAAAGACAACTATCCTGTACATTCCCAATTCGTCTATGTCTGAAGAGACGTTTATGTCTGGAGAGAGTCTACGTCAAACTCGAGTCGATTTACAATTTCGATCGTCTACTTCCTTCCATCTCATCATCATCTTCATCTTCATCTTCATCATCTCCATTCCCGTATTTTTCCCTTTCTTCCTCCTCCAACTTTTCTTTTTCATAGATCCTGAATAGAGTTTCATGATTTCTCCTCTCTGGAGCCCCCCATTGCCTAACTTCACCGACTTCAGAAATCTCTCCATTGACGATGAAGTTCAGATAAACTTGCCAAATGGTTTCTTCTCTAGTCAAATCTGGAGTTCCTCTATCTTTACTATCATCTTCTTCATCATTGCTTCCATTTCCAATTTGATTTGTTGAAGAAGGTTCGTATAGCTCTCCACCTCTAACTGCAGCTTTACCCTTTTCCTTTCCATTCTCATCCTTCTCTTGTACCGCGAATTCATCTTCTTGAATACCAGAGGGACTGAAGGAGTTCACATGACCACATTTTGGCCAGACTGGATTTCTACTAGAAGGATCTATCCACAACGAATTGACGTTTGAATTTGGGTGACAGAGCAAGTTTAAATGTTGTTCCATCATTGTCTTCGTTATCGTTTCATCGTCTTCGAACCCGACGTAGAGGAATGGACATGCTTGAGTTACTTCTCTAGCATTTCTAGCGTTGTGTCTTCTTGTCAGACTGAAAAGAGGAGAGAAATACCACTCTAGCCATTCAAGACCTTCAGAAAATGAGAGAGAAGATGGAGATGGGAAGGCGCACGAAGGGAAAGCAATCAGGTTATACTCCAAAGATAGAAGCATTCAGAGAATTGAAATCTTGACTGAAGAACTCACCGCAAGACTTTGGCAAGTCCCAGCCTAGCCCGAGATTCGTGCAGTAGAAGATGCCATCCTCGAGCAAAGGTTTCTGAATCATCTCCTTGAAAGCAAATCTAGCACCTTCTGGATTGTTGTTATTTCTCCAATAAGCATTCCCTCCACAAACGTTTAGAATCCTGGTAACTCTCTGAGGTCTTGAAGAAGAAGAATAATTATCTCCGTTACTAGAAGCAGGTAAAGAATCTGTCAAATCCGTTCCCAAAATAGTGTTGATATCTAGCAAAACGTTTAAATGACCACCTAAACTATTTCCCATCAGGGTAAGATCGACTTCTCTCCAAAGAAACGAGGCATAAATCACGACAGCAGCCAAATCAACCTTTGACCATGTTTCGGAGAGCTCCACGCTGTCTGGTGCAGTCTTGAGAGCATCTCTATAAGTTTCCAATTCCAAGTCTTCATCTTTAGTTGCTGTTGCTTTCTGAATGGAAGATAAAAGCTCGGTAGGGAAAGAAAGTCCTGAGTAACGATAATCATATGTGATAACTCCCACTCCTTGAGAGCATAGCCATCCAGCGAATCGATGATAAAATTTTGCTTGGACACCAGTTGCATTTGAGATTACACAGGAGGATCTAACTTTGATGTTTGAATCTGAAGGATTGAAGACGTGAGCTGCTATCGAGAAGCCATCTTCGGTCTTGATGTGAACGAACTTTGGGGGGTGCATTGCTTGCTTCTCTGCTAATTTGCTGCGGGTCTCTATGGATGTCTGATGATATAGAGATGAATAGAGTTCTCAGGATGAAGAAGGAAGAAGAAGAAAAGAGAGAAAGAAGGAGAAAGGAAAGAAAGTCGAGTCGAAAACCGAGTTCGGAAAACTTGCCTGCTGTGAAAACTGAAAGCTTCTGTTCTTCAACCACAATCACCCTCAATCGACGAAATGGAGAATCAATCCATGGAAGAACAGAATGACAATCAGAACACTCAATCACATCAAGATCCACAGTCACAATCGCATCAAGGTGAGATTCAGCTGAGGATTCCTCTCTTCATCGTGGACTCAATCGTCTTTGTATCGCATCCTGATCCTCATCTTCCTCCTCTCTCCTTCCTCCTCTTCGATCCATTACAGACGCTCAACATCAACAGATAGATCCACAGACATCGAGCAATCAACAACAAGACGCGTCCAACACGTCTGATCACGTACAGGGAGAAGCAGCAAAGGAGGACGAAATCCCATCTCACTCTACTCCTCCTCCTCCTCCTTCTACTTCTATTGCTTCTCCTCCTGGCATAGCTGGTCAACTTCCATCTACATCTACACAAAGTCAAGATCAAGACGCGTCAGAAGGTGTAGCTCAAGGACAACAGCAGGATGATCCATCCACTCAATCTGCTGATTCCTCTGCATCTGTCAATCCTGAGCAATCATCTACTTCGACTCTACCTGCAGCATCCAACGATGGCGATGCCACTCATACCGTTCCTTCAGTCACTCCGGATGAAGCAAATCAAGAGAATCAAGGTCAAGCTCCAGAGGATCAAGAACCTCAACCTCAACCAGAGCCAGAGTTGTCCGAGGCTGCCAGACGTGAGTAATCCATGAACGAAAGCAGAATCGTTGGCAACCTTCGTTTCACGTCGTAATCGACAACTGACTTTCTCTACAATCACTCTTTTCCACCTCATAGGTCGTGCCGAGAGAGCTCAACGTCGTGAAGAGTTAGCAGCCACTTCCTCTTCCAATCCGAAACCGAAAGCAGTCAGACCCAAGAAGCCAAAGTCTGATTCCACTCCTGCTCCAATTCTAGCAAAGGTCAAGAAACCACCAGGCAGACCAAAGAAGAGGCGTACCTTCATTGGACCACTACTTCCAAATGTCAAAATCGAAGGAGCAGAAGGTAGCAGTCAAGATCAACCTACGACTGATGGAGATCAATCGATGACTTTGGACAACCAACCCGACACTAGTCTCGATACTACAATGGATCAATCCACGAGTTCAATACCTACTAGTTCAATACCTGGGCCTGCTAGCGCTCCTCTTTCGTATTTCAAACCTTCGGGAAAAGGTAGAACTAAAGCTGAAAGACGTAAAAGACTCCTGGTTCCAGAAGTCATTCCAGCCAAGGTCAAGATTGAACAATCTCACGAAGGAATCAACAAGTTACCAGAAGAGGTTTTGGCTTCCATTTTCGCAATCTTGGATTTCCATCAAAGAATGAAAGCTCAAATGACTTGCATTCCATGGTATTTATTGAATAATAATCAGGCTAGATTCTGGAAGAACTTCATTTTGGATAGAAAAACAAACATGATGGGTAAAAGTTATCATTCCAAAATGTGTGATTTATTCTTGAAGAATTCAGGTCGAAGAATTGAAGTCGTTTCGGTCAATTTACCAATGACTGGACTCGAATTGGATCATTTCGTCAAGGGAATGAAAGATTGTTCCGAATCTTTGAGAATCTTGGAATTCGAATTATGCAATGATAGGAAATATATTCCAGAATTATTGGAGTGGAGTTGGACGAGTCCAAACATTAGACAGGTTAGATTATCGACCATTGATGTAGATGAACAGAGGAGGTGGTCTATTTACGATGGAAGTGCTTATACTAGAAGGAAACATACTTTCAAAGTTAGAAACGTAGATGAGACCTGGATCGAAGTTGAGAAAAAGAAAGAGGAAAAGGAAAGTAAGGAAAGGGCAGAGAGAATCACTCTAGGTTTCGATGAGACTCAAGAAAGAAGACAAAGATTGAATCCTTCTTTCCCTACTTCAGACGATGCTGATCAAGAGGAAAATGATGATGAAGATCATCATGATGGAAACGATGGTAGTTCTTCAAACTTTCAGGGAAATTACTTGAGCAGTCAAGATCAACTTTCTTCAACTATCAGATTCTTGAAAACTCAATCAAGATCTTTAAGTCTAGAATCTTTGGAGGACAAGATTTGGCCAATCTTGACCAAACCAGAAAATCTACATCTACTTTCTCATATCACTACACTTTCAATTGATATGATTCATCGTTCAGAATTCAAGTCTCTATGTAAAGCTGCCTCTAAAACTCTCCGTCATCTTCGATTTCCAAGGTTTCAATTCGCTACATGGCAAGAACAGGAAGAAGTGCAGTTGGGAGGACAAAGAGCTATCAATTCGGATGATTTGATCGAGTTATCGGCTTTGAAAGTATTGGAATTCTCTGAGAATTCTGCCAAATTCTGGGACGATGTCCTATCTGCACCTCAATGTCAAATCGTCATCTATCAAAAGCTGCCTACTTGGCCAGCTTTATTCTATCTTCCCAAGAGTACCAGATCTCTATGGTTAGGTGAAAGTCATAGACCTTATTATGGTCAAACCTCAGATGGAACTACGGACATATTGAAATGTTTGGGTAAAATCGATCCAATGCATTATCTAAGTTTGGAAGCAAACGTGCAAGAGGCCTTGGGACCAATCCCAGCAAATGTCGAAAGTAGATTCCCTATCTTACCCAAATTGGAACATTTGAAATTGTGCAAGAGTTTCGATAAGGAAGAAGATTTATCTGCTTTGAGGAATTTGGTCTTTTGGAAAAATATAGAAGTTGAGAGATATAATACTAGTGGTGGATCAAGAGCTCCAAAGAGAAAAAGACGAACTATCAGATTAAGTAGTAGTGATGATGATCAAAGTCTTCATAGTGATAGTGAAGAAGAAGATAGTCAAGATGAATCGATGAATCCTCAACAAGCAACTACTTCAAATTACGCTACTACTGCAAGTGATGGACCTAGAGTTTGCAAGTTGAAAAAGATTGAAATAGATATGGCTCGTTATTCTCTCTACGATATAGCTTCGCACGAAGAGTGGGATCAAATCGAAGAACTCACAGAGAAAGCTTGCTTAAGACCTCAATGTAGCTTTTCCCAACCTATCGATACGAGAGATTTCACTCAAGATCTAAGAGACCTCTTGTTGGAATTTGCTGAGACTTCATGAGACTTCGGTGAGTAGATAGATACCACAAATCGAACGATTCGAAACGATGACGATGACGTTCGGTTCAACTTCGATACTGACTTCTCAATCAACTTTCCGTACATATCTCAGGTCCCAACTTTGTCGTTTTGAGGATCACAACACCTCTACTTTTCTCTTGAACTCTTTTCTGAGTCTCTAATTCCGGTTTACACGAGAAGGGAACAAGGGATAGGAAGGGGTTTCAAACCAAGAACTTCAGTCGAAAAGAAGAACTCCGATTTTCAATGCTCCAGTTTCCTTTCTCTCTTCCTTATCCCCTTTTTTTCTTGTCCTTTCAGTTCGGTGTTGTAAATTTGGTACGCGTCGAAATTTTTTCTCAGCTATGTATGGCTTTGGAGATGTCGAAGGTGTGAAGCTCTACCAGAGAGGCAGGCACCAATCGGCACGCCCTGGTTTGCTCGAATGAAGGAAAAGCTAGCCACTCGTCTTGCAAAGAGTGAGAGATATTGGATAGTATGTTGGAAGAATGAATGGGAAAACAATGAATGAGAAAAGGAGAGGAGATCGAAGGCCCAGAAGGAGTTTCGGGAGCTGATACATATCGAGACGGGATGGATCTCGTTCCTGGAACGCTTGAAGGATTTGTTTTCCAGCTTGATTTTCCATCTTTTCTCTTTGTTTCTGCAACATCTCCCTCTACTTGTCTCTATCTTAGTCGTTGTATCAAGAACAACACTCTCGTCAACACCAAAGCACCACCTGTTTTTGTCTACGTCATCAAGAGGTCAGAACCTTAGAGTTTCTTTGGCAATCGAATCGGGCCACTTCTACAATTTCAAACGTTCTCTCCAACACTATTCTATTCCTCATTCTTCTATTCCTTTAATAATTTCAAGCTACTTCTCATCAAGATTGGCAAGAAATCAAGAGGATCGAGTTGAATTGGCTGTGCGTAGCCACCACCACCTTCACCTCCCCTCGTCACAATGACATTCGTTCCTCAATCGCCACCTTCAACTTCTTCTCAACTGAAATCACCATCAATGTATTATTACAATCCAGAGATTCCAGACAGTCAAGGTTTGGGAGTCGACGGTAGAATAGCTGGAGAGGAACAAGGTTGGGCAGAGCCACTGTCACCAATTGCTTCCATTCACCCAACTCTGACGAGATTCCATTCAAGAGAAAGAGATCTACTGCCTTCAACAAACAGCAACAACAAGATCAAACATGACGCAATCCCAAACTCATGGGCCTACCTCGATGGATCTGCCACAAATCAGACAACGACGACACCTTCATCATCATTCAAAGGGAAATTCAAATCCAGCTTCAACCAAACCAAATTCTTCTTGGGCTTCAATGACGACCGGGATCTGTTGAATCATATGGATGTCTCTCTGGATGAGATAGTCAGGATGAAGACTTGCAGTCCTCTTTCTTTGAGTGAGTAGGAAAGAATTTCAATCGAATCGAGAGCGAGAGTGCGGAGTTTAGAAAGATGGAGATGGGAAATCGACAAGGTGGTTCAAGTTCTCAGATTCGATCCTCATCTCTCTTCTTCTCTTTATCACGTTTCATTAGATGATCTACGGACGTATCTGAGGAATCAGAGGACTTCTGCTCTCAACTCTTCCTTTTCGATCAGTGGTCCAGAATTGGATCTCAGTCTACTCGGAGGAGAACCTTCTACTTCTTCAAAGAGATCACCATCAAATACTACGATCCTAGCTTCACCCCCATCTGCCTCTCTGTGCAGTAATCTGACCACTTCAATGTCATTGAACGATGCTCATCCAGAAATGTGCGAGAGGTATCATCTCCAACGAGGTAATGGTTCCAATTCTATAGATCAAGAGAAAACTCTAGTCCCCATTTCCGAATCCAATCTAGAAAGCGACCTGAATTCTTTCTCTTTCAACAATCCTCAAAGCAATGGTCAGACAAGTACAAAGGATGGAATCCCAATCAATGGTGACGAGCTGGACGCTCTACAATTCTTGGCTTCTTACGAAAGGTATAGAAGGAAGTTCTCCAATCTAACTAGGAGTGAAAAGAATCGTTGTCCAAGGTTTACAAAAGATGGTGAAATTGGTTTAAGATCCGTTCATTCAAGGGCAGATAGCACTGGTTTAGATTCCAATGCAGACGATTCTTCTCAATCACTACCTCTAAGAAGAGATCTAGATAGGATCCTCAACATCTATTTATCGCCTTCTTCTCCTTCGAATCGAAAGTCTAAATCCAACAATCTCACTCAACAATCGGATTCCAAAAAGAGGAGATTGCAGTGGTTGATAGATCTAGGTCTTCTTTCCGAGGAACTAGTCTCGACCGCTATTTCAAGAAGTGAATCTACAACTCATCCAAGCATTCTAGAACCCATTTATGACGTCGTCTATCATCATCTATCAATCCACGTCTTACCCAACTTTCTCCTCGCTTCTACGAGGAACCTATCGAAGACTACTAGAAAAGGCAGATTGGCAGTCGGTTTATCCTCTCTCATCTTGGCTATTCTTTTCACCATTCTATTACTTCTTCGACCTTCTCCATTATCTTCCAATGATCCCAAAACGAACGTTCTCCGATGGTTTAGAATCTTGACTTTCCCACTTTGGGAAGCTGGTTTCGGTTATTGCATAGCTGCCAAAACTGGAGTCTGCGTTTGGTTGACTTTGAGAGGTAATCATGAACCCGAAGAAGAAGAGGTTTCGAGATGGGAAAACCATTCCATCGATGGAGATAGAGAAGTCATCGTAAATCAAAAATCGAAATCAAAGAATGGGAAATCAAACGACAATGGAAAAGATGGTGGTTGTAAACCTTGTCAAAAAGATCGATGTTGGGAAAATGAAGATGAAAAGGAAGAGATAGAAGATGAAAGTTTGGTTAACAACTCCAAAGATTCAACTTCAAACTCAAATCGAAATCTAGTCAATGGTTTGGAAGTAGTTGAAGAGAATGAAGATCAAGAAGAAGGAAATGATCAGGCTTCCAGACTCGATGGAGAAGAAGAAGGCTCTAAAGCTTGGTTAGCACCTGAATTATTGAACCTTCTTTCTAAATTCCATTTGGCTCCTAAATTTCTTTATGGTACTGATCCGAATCAATGTGGTTTGAATGGTCAATGTTCTTCGAATCGTAAAGACGAAGAATCGAGATCTCAAATCCCAACTTCAAACTTCTCGAACTCTTCTATTCAATCTAAACCCAAGATTCCCGTGACTCCTTTACCTTTGGCTTATTCCTCAACCTCAATTTCATCTCCTTCGAAACAAAGTCAAGTTAGACCTTCGAGTTCAATCATCTCGATCTCTCCTTCTAAATCCATTAGAAACATCTCTGATGAAACTACTTCTAGTAATCAGAAATTAAGTCTGACTATCGAAAATCTCAATCTAGCTTCAACTGAAAAGGAAAATATGGCAAAGGAGCAAAGGAAATCCAATCTTTGGAGGAAATCTTGGTCTTATTTGAAACGTTATACTGGATTTGCTGACAAGACTGAAAAGGTTAAAGAAAGTCGAGTTCGTCAAATCCAACAAATGATTGCCTTGAAGGCTTTGGTTAGCACTACGATCTATAGTCTCATTGGTGAGTTGGGTGACTGGATGAGAGAGATCGAGACGAAATAAGAAGAAAGGGCTATCGAGCAAAACTGACTTTGATCCGCCTCTTCTCCCACTCTTTTCTTTTTAGCTGTCATTATTATCACTGCAGTTCCTTGATCCAGAATCGAACGCTTCTACTTTATTACGGTTTATTAATTATCACCGACACGGATGCCTGCTTCTCTCTTCTCTCTCTAACCTTGTAGCATTCGGTTTTCACAGCTCGCTCAGAAAAGGTTTACTCATACTGATGTTCGACCTAATCTTTCATACGGCTTTTCTTCCATACATAAACGGGATCTCCTTTCCATCTGTTCACTATCTCTCGTCATTCATTTATCGTTTCTCTCGTGTTCGTCCGTCATGGGTTCAAGCTCTCTCTCTCTCTTTCTCTTTCTCACACATTCTCTGGGTTCATAGTAAGGTACAATCTCTTCACCATTTCGTCTCAGGCTCTTCGGGGGTTTTCGTTTCTTCTTTTCCCAATTCATCTTGCTCTTGTATTAGTCCTATCTTTTCAATTTAGAAAATCGAAGTTTGGAACAAGCTTGGAACTATAAGCCAGATCCAATGACATTCTCGACGCCCTCAATTCGTTGTTTCGATGCACAAAAGATGTCGGTTTTTCAAATGCAATGAGTGCGATGTTTTCCTGAATCTGGTATGAAAGCAATCTTCGGCTAGGAAACAGAGGGACAAGGCAAAGAAAAGAGAAAGGGAGAAGGTGATGCGTTGTAGAGACGGAGAATGTGATTGCGAGACTGGAACTTGATGAGAGGGAATCATTTACACAGAGAAAGAATCGAATGGAAAGGGAAGGGTCGGAAACTTTGACGGTGATTCGGTTTCAATTGCTGCCACGATGCTTCCAATCTGTTAGCGCAAGAACAAGAATGGAAGAAGACAATATTAGTCAGTGGAGTGCAAAGAGAGCAAGGAAAGAACGATAAGAAAACGGTTTCTTCTATACTCACGGTCAATCAAATCGCCAATACTACCAAAGTCATTCATCGACATGTCCAGGTCGTAAGCTCCAAGAGCCGCATTTGGATCGTTTGACAAATGATCCGGAACTAGACTCTTAGGAGTTGGTGCACTTTGCATTGGTTGATGATGAGAGTAACTTTGATGAGGTTGAGTCGTGATTCCAGTGGGCTGAGCTTGCATTTGCTGTTGATGATGAGGAGAAATGTGATGATGAGAAGGTCCAGGACGTTGCTGATGAGAAGCACTTGAACTCGATCCAGGTCTCGAATGAGGTAAAGGAGTTGGTGGATTGGTGTTTTCTCCTCCTGGATTCCAACCGCCAGCACTAGAAGCATCACTCATTCCAAATCTTCGATTCGAACCTTCCTTTGGAGCGGAGTACAGCCCAGCGTCTTGAGCGTTTGGAGAGTAATGTTGACCTTGAGGTTGATGAGGAGGCCAAGTCAAGTTGTTCCAAGGAGTTCCTTGAATCGGATGATTCGCTGAACTGGAGGTAGGCAAGCCAAAAGCCATTGAACTTCGACGAGACCCAGCAGGTCCATCGGGATGCAGACCTAGCTGAAAGAGAACGCTGTTCTGATCACTGTTGAGAGAGAGACGAGAGTTCAAAAAAGGGAAAGAGAGACACAGAAATTAAGATTGTTAGATCAACTTGCCAATGGTCCCATACGTTTTTGCTTCAGAAACTTCAGAAACGTCTTCTTGGAATACTCACGTCCCACCCATGTCGAAAAGTCGAGCCAAAGGATCGCCTCCTTCTTCAGATCTACCACCAGGAGTTCCAGCTCTCGAACCAGCCAAAAACGAGGGGAAAGCACCGCCGTGGGAATAGTTGAGATGTTGGAGGGGAGATCCCATCTGGAGACCTTGACCTGTAAGATTCTGTTGCGAGTTGGAAGAGGGAGTATTTCCAGCGTCACCAGGAAGACCTAAGGAAACGGGGTTGCGAGAGAGAAGAGAGGAAAGGATGAGCAAACAGCAAAGAGGATCTCAACCGAGACATTCTCTAGATTCGAAAGAAGATCTCATCTCTACACGTACCCAAAGCATAAGCGAGAGCGTGAGCATCACTTCCTAGTTCATCGGCAGTGGAATCGAAAGAGTAAGGCAATAGATCTCCGAATCCATTGAGACCATTTGAATGAGGTAGATGAGGATTGAAGTTGAACAAAGGAGAATTTGGATTCAAGACAGGGCTTGGATCTGGATTCAATCTCAACATCGTCTTGGAAGTAGCAGCTGCAGCTCTACTAAAGATTGGAAGAAGTTTTGCGACTTGACGTAGACCAGGATGCCAAGCTACAGAAGTCGAGACTGCCCAAGTGAGATTTTCCCAAGCTTTCTGAGTTTCGAGACTTGTTACCGTATCCGAAGAGGGAGAAGTTGGAGAGATCAAAGCATGAGCAGAAGCTAAAGCGTAGAAAGCAGAAGTTGGCGGTAGAGAGGCTGGACCGAAAGCTGAAATGTATCTGGCTAGTAATCTAGGTAAAGCATGTTCAGAAGTTGGACTTGCAATTGTAACCTTGAAGAAATCGGATTTCCCAGACGATGAATTCCTGACACCTGAAGATTGATTCTTGCTGTCTTCTCCCGATCTAGCGGAAGCAATTCTAGCAGCTCTGGTATCCCAAAGACTCGAGATGGTGTTATCGTCGACTAGAGGATCGGTGGCTTGAGGCGCTAGAGCGTCGGCTCTCTCCTTTGCCAAAGCACCGGCGAGAGCTCTCTGAGCGATGATGAAAGCGAAGTGATAGTGAAGGGCTAGAGACCAAACGTTTGGAGGAGACGGAGATGTCGGCATCGAAGGACCTGCTAGAGAAGTTGGAGTCTCGTTTGCGACGATGCAATCTTGAAGATGAGAAGGTAGATTGTTTCTCCATTCGTGAAGTCTAGCTAGTAAGGCATGATGCTGAGCTACCACGCTTTCTCCTCCAGGTTTGGGTTGAGCTTTCGTTTGAACTATCCTGGCCAGATCCGAAAGGACTTCCGAAAGACCGGTTTGAGCTACGAATGTACTGATCATCCTAGCCTTGACTGTCTTTCCTAGACCTGTCGGACCTACTTGCAGTTCTTGACTGTCAGGAGCGAGAGCGCATGGAGAATGAGCTGTACAAAGAGCCCACTCTTCGTCGCTTTCTGCTGGATCCGGATGAAGAGTATCGAATTCCGATCGACGAATGGCAGTTGGACGACCTAGAGCGATGGAAAGGAAGGAATCGTAATTGAATAGAGCCCACCAAGTCAGCCTTCGAATCTGATCCGCATGGATCTTGGACCTGTGCTGAGCAGCTGTGGCTTGATTTTGATTGTGATTTGAAGTGGAAGGTTTGTTCGAGAGAGGAGAAGGTTGAGGAGGAAGATTTGAGTTCGCACTGAAACTTGTCGTTCGTTCTCTGTCTCCAGTTGCTGTTCCATCCTTCGATGAGCTCATCTCCAATCCACTAGGAGAGCCGAGAGCTTTTCCTATGCTTGAGCTAGAAGGTCTAGGTGTCGATACTCTAGAGGGAGCTGGCGTATTGATGTTTCTACCTTCTAGTTGAAGTCCCATGTCTTGAGCCAACCGAATAGCCATTCCCAACCCAATCCAAGCTCTAGTGGATCTATTCTGGATGATGTCGACTATAGCCAGGATCAACATGCATTGAACAGCTTCGAAATCTCCAGTTCCATCAGCTCTACCACCAGGAGAACTGTGAGCAGCTCCCGAATTGATAACTGAACCACTCTCCGAGCAAAAGAAGAGAGCCCTAGCTCGAGCGTGGCAATCTTCAGAGAGAGAGATCAGTCTCAACCTTTCAGCTGTCTCGGCGTCTCCAACCTTTGCAGCATCAGCTGACCTGGCTGCACTCAGCGAGCAGATAGCTAAGACCAGGGCTAGAGTTCCTGTCTGCTCTCCACTGACAGCAGCTTGAGAGAATCGTCTGACTCCGTTCTCTGAGGTCCACCTGAGAAGAGCTGCTTTGTCGACGAAAGGAGTGATGATGTGATAATGTTGAAAGAATGCTGAGAGTAGATTGTCTAGTTCTTCCTCCAATTCTCTAGGTAGAGTTGCCATTTGTTCGAGAAGTTGATGAGTTGCATTTGATCTAGCTCTCGAGGGAGGTAGATATTGACGAGAAGAAGAAGGAAGAGGAGCGGGAGGAGCGTACATTGCCGAGTAGTGTGGTTGAGGCACTTGATGTGAATAGTTTGCAGAAGTGAATGGAGGTTGATGAAGAGCGTGAGGAGATCTTTCCCAAATTCGATTGGGAGAGGAAGGACCTGGAGGAAGTCTGGTCTCGTTGTCCTGGAAAGCTGGACTTCGTATTCCGATCGCCAAGTTCTGATTCGAAGATTGACTTGCATTTCTTTGATGGAAACCAGGTGCTGCACCGAATTGAGGTGGTCCCATTCCACTGGAGAAAGGTGATCCTCCAGTCTCACTCTCTTGACGTTGATGACCCACGTTGTTGACAGAAGAAGATGAGGAACTAGTTGCAGAGTCAATCCTCGCTTTTCCTTTCCCTTTCGAACTTTCGGCTTCATTCGAAACAGTGCCTACCCCAGCAGCCGATTTGTTGGTCTTTGTTGGTTTTGTGGCAGCAGGCTTCTTCTTCGAATCTCCATCTTCCTCCTTTGGATCTTTACTTCCCAATTCCAGACCCAAACTCGGAGCTACAGTCGATGCGAAATCAGATTTCCTCCAAAGAGCAGCCATTTGGGATTTGTTCTTTGGAGAAGGGTAGATGTCATTGGTCGCAGCTTCTTCTCCTTCCTCTTGATCCGGAGAGCTGTGATTGTCGTCATCCATTTGAGCATTGAGATCCAGAGTCGGCAGGACCTTGAGACGGATCTCACTATCGAGTTGATCTAAAAAGTAACCTAGGATGCTTTCCAGAATTTCGATTTTTGCTTCCAGCTTTGTTCTCATTCCAGCTTGAGGACCTCTTCTTTGCTGAGGTCGATCGTAGGTGCATTGTGACTTTGTCTTTTGACACATGCCGCAAGGAGTCTCCCCATTGCATTTATCCTTTGAGCTGGAGATATAAAGTAGTTGGTAGATGCGCGATGAGGTGGAAAGAGAGACGTTAAAGAGTAAGCATTTGTGGGGAGTAGAGGAATGGAGGTTGGGTCTCAAAGAGAGAAGATCCTCTTGCTCTCGCATCAGACGACGCTTTATAGGATTGGAATATGGAAGCATCCAAGTTCAATCAAGACTTCTGGAAGCATTACACGCCTGATTGTCTACCGGAGAGAGTGATGTTGAAGCATCCACTTCGACTTCCTTCCAATCCTCCAGCTTCCAAGTTTCTATTTCCAATCTATCTACTTACCTGAAGCATCGATCGCAAGCTCTCTTTACTCTTGGTCTCTTCTTTGGTCGAGCAGCAGAATCTTCTGCCATCTTCGACACTCTTTCAAGTCTTGATTTGATTACGAGTTTGTTGAATTTGGTGAGTAAAGGAAAGAGAGTGAAAATGGAAGCGTCTCTTCCGTCCATGTCGATCCTCTCAACAACCCAACACATTTGCTTTTCCGTAGCCATTTCTTTTACTCGAAAATCTCATCTTTCCTTCGAACCTTCAACTCCATCAAGAAATCGTTTTTCGGAACGAGTCCTCCTCCCCGAAGCTCTCGCAGCTTCTCTCTTGACTTTCTCTCCTTAAAGGGCCTCGCCACTCACCTCTTTGAGGATCCAACGCTAAATGGGGCAGAACCTTTGTCAAGAGATGAACAATTCTGGTCGTGATGAGGATAGACACGAGCAAGGCTTAAGAGGTGAGTTTTCCTTGCCTTTGCTTTCTAGCCCTTTTGGAGTTTTGCCACCAAGATGGACCAAGTTTGACTTTGCGCAGCCCACTTAAACCAAGCTAAAATATGATTTACAAAAGTTGGGAAAAATGGGAGAAATATTTGAGGAGCAGGGAATCCAGGAAGCGACTCTCAGCTTCGGGAGTCGAAAAGAAGACGTCAACGGATAGACGATGAATGACATCATTAGCAAATTCGCTCCTCAAGCTGGATACATGCCTGCATGCCTGGCTCTATTTTCATACTATTATGAAGCCCTTATCGGCGACGCTAGGGTGAAACTGGTGGTCAGCGATGAGAAGTTCGGAAAATTGTTGACGCTCTTTGGAGATGTCTTTGACGAGATGCGATCTTCAAAGCCTCTCTTGAAACTTCTTTCAGGGTGAAAAAGATTCAATTCAATGCAAGATAGTTCGAATTGAATCTGTTTCGTAAGGCAAATCTTACAAGAAGAACAGTATCAGTGAGGTAGAGCTGCGAGTAGAGATGGGAAGACAGAGAAGAAGAGGGTGAGCAAAGCGCTCTCTCTGACTCTCTCTTCAAAGTCGATTCAACCTCGAGTCAAATGAGGCTTCTACAGTTTCCAAGAAGATGTTCAATCTCAGAAATTGTGGGGAACGTGTCAGACGAAGCGCCGAGAGAGGAAATACCGAAGCGGTGAAATGATTAGCAGATAGGGAGGCCCCTGCGAAGCATGAGTGGAAGAAAGTGAAAAGTCATTCTTTGCCTTATAAGGGCCTCGAAATTCGAATCTCCTCCTTCATCTCTTCTATCATCTTCTTTTCAATCTTCTATAGAAAGTGAGCGAAAGTCCCTTCAATCGTAGCGTAGAGGGACGCAGTCCATCTTCTTCACTCCTAAGTTCTAACCTGACCACTTCTCTTCGTCCCACTCCACCCCCTACTCGTTCTCTCTCAGATATGACTGTTCCACTACCACCAGCTCATCCAACCGAATCTCAAATCGCATCAGCACCACGTCGTCATCGTCTCTTCGGTTTCCCAATCTCTCACAGTGCATCTCCAGCCTTTCATAATCTCATCCTTCAAGCACTGCCTTCAAGCCAATCCTCCTCCAATCCACCAACCTATTCCTTATGCGACACCAAGTCGATCTCAGAACCACATTTCAAATCAATGGTCAGAGATGATCCATCTTTCGGTGGAGCATCAGTAACAATGCCATTGAAGGTGGAAGTAGCAAAGAAACTAGGCCCAACGGAAATCTTGGACGAACTCTCTGATTCTTCAACTGCCACTCAAACCGTAAACACCATCGTAGTCTTACCACCAAACTCGAAATCAGAAGGAAAGAAAAGAATGTTGGGAACAAATACAGATTATCTAGGTATCAGACATGCAGTTTTAAGATCTTGTGCTCTACAAAACTCTTTGGAACCTTCATCTTATTTGGATGGTGATTACTCTTATCCCAAATCTCCAGTAAACAACAAACCTTATTCTGCATTCATCATCGGAAGTGGTGGAACTTGTAGAAGTGCAGTCTACGCAATGTCCAAACTCGGTTTCTCTCCATTGTACCTTTTGAACAGAGACAGAGGTGAAACTCAAGACGTCATTGATCACTTCAAATCAACTGGAAGCGGTATCGATTTAAGATCTTTGAGAAGTCAAGAAGAGTTCGACATCGAAGCTGAGAAGAGAAAGAATGGTGAATTAGGTCCAATCGCTGCCGCCGTCGGTGCCATTCCAGCTTTCGAACCTCAAAGTGAAGATGAAAAGATGGTGAGTAATCTTCGGATTCTATCTTTTGCAACATTCACAGTCTTCTGTTCTCTAGTCTCACATACTGACATGCATTCTACGTCGTCATCTCCCTTCCAACAGGTCTACCAACTCGCCCACGCCTTCTTCGACGAGCCTTACCACGCTCTTTCGGAATGGAACTCTTCTCAAACTCCATCTTTAGCCTCCAACGAGATCCCACTTCCAGCAAACAGACCTTTCTTGGACATGTGCTACAAGCCACGTCTAACTCCATTGTTGGCTTACGCTTCTCAAGCAGGTCAATGGGCTTCAATCGGTGGAGTCGAAGCTATGATTGAACAAGGTTTAGCTCAAGCAAGAATGTTTGCCGCTTCTGCTCAGATCCTCAAGCAACTAGAAACCAATCCTGATCAAGAAGTAGTAGAAGATCCAGCTTCATACTCCACCAGAGCTGGAGATCAAGGTCCTTTGGGAAGTCAAATCGAAAGAAATGCTAGAGAAATGGTTTTGGCAATGAACGATATCATTGTTCCTTCCACTACTTCTTCTTCTTCAACTACTATCCCAACTCCTACTATCAACACCACCACTGGTTTAGGTTCAAATGTTTCGAAAAGTGGAGGGAGTCAATTGAATAGAAATCAAGCTCGTTCTCAACCCGTTCTCGTTTAGACAATTCTTTTCACATTCTTCACGATCTTAATGTCCCTCAACTTCTCTTTTGTTCATTTGGCCTTCTTTTCCCTCCACCTTGTCAAATTCTCGTTCTCTCGCTTAGCTTCCGTTTGATTCGTTCAATCTTGTCGTCTTCTTCTGTTGGTCATCCCACGTCAACTCTCGTCATCGATTTGTCAAAAAGAAAACTCTTTCAATGTAACCATCATCTCAATCTTTTCCACGAAATTCTGCAACCGAAATCAATGCCTTTCCCTTCTCAAACGATTGAATCAAATCTGTGATCTCTCTGCTCGCAGGGGATGAGGGAGAACGAAAGCGAATCCATTCAGTAACAAAAGGAGTACAATTACAAAGATTCTAGATCAGCGCTCGACATTGACAAGACTCCTGTCTCTTCTGGAATTGAGTTAGATGATCTATGAAATAACGAGACTCTCGTTTTGAAAGGATTGGAAGAGGAGGTGGAACCCAATTCTGAGGGGTCAAATCCGCCAGACTCTGAACCGATTTCTCGTTTGGACTTGAAAGTGAACTTGTAGGTGATGATTCCAGATTCGTCTGAATAGTAGAAGGTATCTCAATAACATTCTGAGGACCAATTGACTTCGTTGTCGTTGTCTCCTCAGTTCCACAACCACAGTCGTAATTTTCGTCCAACTTGTCACAAGGGAACCTTGGTTTCTTTAACCTATCGTTTACCCTATTATGAGCTGCACATAACCAGCCTGCAGCAGCGTTTCTACTACTTGTTTGAGGAGGTAGTTCCTTGAGTAGAGCTTGGAAATGAGAAGCACATTCTCCGCATGGATAGAGTTTGGAGAACAAGTGCATGAATTGAGAGAGAGCTTCTCGATCCGATGGAGTTGGATGTTCTGGATATCTCAAGGTCATTGTATGAAGGAATTTCCAAGTAGCTCGTCCTAACTCAGCCCTGAGAGAGGAAAGGTAAAGGAAGGGGGAAGATGGAATAGAGGAGAGAGAGAAAGAACACTCGATTCAATATCCCGGCTCTCTACCTGAACTTGAAAAGCTGCTATTTAAGACTTAAAGTTCCTTCATCCATGATACTTCAAATTCAGTGGAGATTTCTGAAGGGCAGCGATAAGAGAGTCGACTACTTCTGGTGACCTTGCTATCACCATCTTGCATTCTATCACTCACTTTGCAGTCTCATTCTTCATCTTTGCCATGATGACGCCACTCCCTTGCCCAGCCACTGAAGTAGTACTTGCACCCTTAGCAGCCTCTAGCAATCTATCCTGAGCCAACTTCTTGTCATTGTCCCAATCCTCTTTGATTTCCAAAGTCTTGTCTACCTTATTGAAATTCTTCCAATAATCCTCAGCCTTGTGTAAAGGATTCATGATTGAATCTGGCCATTTCCAACCATTGGGTACATTTGTCGAATCCAAGTTATTGTCTGATTCAAATCCATTCCCTTGATTCATTTGTGCACTTTCATCTCCAGCTACCTTGCCATTCGGTAGTATCGATCCTGGGGCATAGAGATGGCCTGAATCTAGAATTGAGGGTGAGGATGAACTTGAGAGGTAGATTAAGGATGGAACCAGAAGAACCAGCGAGCAAAGTAGGAACAGTTGAAGAAACCTTGACAGCATCCTGGAAAAAGTGTTGGTTGGGCAAGGTCAAGATTCGAAGTGCACAAGTCTCTCGAAAGTCTATCTTGTTTGATCTTCCTCGTTCTACTCATGTTCAGACAACAAGATTGCATTTTTCTATCGATGATACAAATATTTGACTTCATCCCACCAGCCTTTTCCCACCTATCCAGACACCTTTCAGCTCTCCTTCTCGATCCCACAGGCAAACGTCAGCTCGATTGCCAACTCGAAGCCTTCCGATCTTGTCTTCCATCCCTAGAAATTGAGCAGGATGTAGAGTTGCACAGATAAGAGCTTCAGAAAAGGGAATGGAAGCGAACTTGGAGAGATTTCGAACGCATTTCGAGAGCGAAGCGCAACTGGGAAGACGGGAGAAGTTCGAGGTTCATAGTCAGTTGTCAGCGATTCTAACTCAAAGAAGTCTCTTTGACCCTGTCGTGACAGTTTCTTACTACTCACGTTCCAGCTAGAGTGTTTGTATCTTTGACATAGAGAGCATCTCCTTCCTTTCGCAACTGACTCCCTCTCGACCAGGGATAGATCCCATCTTCTAGACTCGGATCGAGCGGGGGTAGAGCATCAGTGATGAGAATACAAGCCCTTGGATTGGCTCTGTATGCTAGTCTGACCACATGAGGAGATAGGTGAATGCCATCTGCGATCAGAGAATAGAAAAGTGTGGGAGTTGAAGACGACGATTCTCGAGAAGAGAGAGCAAAGCCTGCAAGACCTGGCTGTCGATGATTTAAAGGAGACATCGCATTGAAAAGATGAGTCACTAGAGTCGCTCCATTTTGAACCGCCTTTTCAGCTTGTTCGTAACTTGCGTTGCTGTGAGAGAAAATAGAGAGACAAAGGGAAGAGATGAGCTTCGAAGCGATGCTGCAAGTCTTCTTTCTACTCACCTGTGTCCAATGCCCACTCGAATCCCTCTCTTTGCCAACTCAGAAATCGATTCTTGTACTCCTTTGACTTCCGGAGCAAGAGTTATCATCCTCACTAACTCCTCGCCGTCTTTCGTAGAGTGCCCGACATTCTCTTTTCCATAAACCTTTTCGAAAGATTCTATGCCTTCTTCGGCTTCCCTCAACAATTCCTCTTGGTGAGCACCTTTCTTCAAAGGATTCATGAATGGACCTTCAGCATGGAATCCCAGGATCCGAGCTCCAGCCCTATTGCTAGGCTTCAGAAGAGAAAGTGTTGTAGGATAAGAACTTTCATGACTTGTGAAGAGAGTTGGAACGAAGGATCCGACGCCCGTCTCTACCAATCTAGAACAGACCCTGTCTAGTCCTGAGTTGTAGCCTGCTATACTTTCTGGTGAATCATCTCTGAGGCCGCTGAAATCGTGGAGAAAGCATCCGTTTATCTGGACATCGATGAGGCAAGCTGTGAAGAAGAGAAAGAAGAGACGTGACAAGCGATAAGCGATTAGCAATGGTTGTCTGATTCTAGGACCTGATGAATTCCTTTTCAGAAGATCACAGGACAGTAGTTGAGAGACCCACCTGAAAGGAGAAGATCCTCGCTTTGTTGCAGCTGGACCTCTTCGACCTCCACCAGTCCATCAGGCTTCTCGACGATGAGGCCTGTCGTTTGATCCACGAAGAGTGAGTCAATCGAGGTGGTCCCGTCTTCTTGTAGTATCTGCAGGTTGCTGAAGGATAGAATGGTCATGATTTGGCGGGTGATGTTGAGGGGTTGAGATAAATAACGAAGCAAAACAAGAAGGCGCTGACTTGACATCCTGACCTCTATAGGGATGGGTCGCTTCTGTTCTTCACTTTCTTCCTTGATCCTTTTGTTCCTTGTTTCATTCGCAGCTGGAATAAAGAAAAGATGACAATCAGAGAGAGGACTTGGTGAACCTTTCCCCATCTCTTCTTCTCACTTCGAGAGTACTGGAAGAGCATCTCTTCTCGAATTAAGAAGCTGTGGAGCTTTTTTGTTGTTCTACCACTGAACTAGAAACATATACAATTCAATCATGGAACTCGATTCTGTCATCTCACCAACTAGAGAAGCAAGAGCAGTCTCGGTCTCAGTCTCAAATCCAAAGTCGCCAACTTCTTCGCCCAATCCTTTCCTTTCTGAAAACTCCAACGATCAAAATCATGTGGAATCAGGATTGTTTCAGTACTCGCCTCCAAGTGACTCGAATGGACGGGAACAAGACATCTCTACTCCATCCAATCACAATGCGCCAGCGCCAAAACCTCCAAGCATGCACTCGAGAGTTTACAGCGGTCAATTAGAAAAGGTTTATGATAGATCCCTTTTGGTGAGAATTCAGTTGATGGATTCTGCAATAACTGTGCCAAAGAAGTTCATGAACTATCGGTGAGTAGACCGTTGAGGTGGCTCACTGGGACAAGGGGAATTCGAATGGCGAGGCCTCAGAAGAAGGATGTGCTGCTAGCTCACTGGAAGAGCGTGGTCACCGATTGAATTCGATATTTGCGAATAAATGTTTGAATCTTGCAAGTCAGAGTTGAGATGAAAGCTAGAGAGGGTAGATGCGAAGTCATCGAGCAATCTCGGTGTTCGCCGAGCTTCGACGCTCTCAAGACTACTTCCCTTCTGTTCTTCAAGAGAAACTCGACCTCTCGTCAAAGTTGATTTCTTTTTCATCAGTCTAGATTCTCACCATTTGAGCAACCTCTTTCCCAACCCTTTCTCTCTCTCTGTGTCTCTCTCTCTCAAAAGAGCATTCTCGCGTTGTCGCGAAGCCAAACCAGACGAGACTATCTTCTTGGACGTGTTTGAAGAAGAGATGAAGCTTTTTCTCCATTGGTCGAGATATGGAAGAGGTAAGTTAAGATGTAAGAGCGAGCTCACTGAGTAAAGTGTCGACGCTGACGTGGCTTCGATCTTCTTTCAGTCCCAATAATGAACGCAGCTCAAGCTGACTCTCTAATGTGCTTCGCGAGCGAGAGAGGGATTCAAGAGCTCTGTCTGGAAATTATTGGCTCTAAAGATAAAAGAGCCATGAATAGAGATGAGAGAGAGTGGTTCGATGTTGAAACGATAAAACAAATGGAACTTGTGAGTCGACAGACAAGGCAGCGAAGTCCTTGTAATTCCTCTCTCTAACTCGTTTTCCTTTGTTACTTCTCCTATTCCTACAGTCTCTCAAAGATGTCGTGCTATCGTCTCAACCTTCAAAACCAGGGAGAGAGGGCGAAGGTGAGATTTCATTTCGCGAACGTATAGTCTTGGTCTGCCCGAGTCCTGACTTTGTTTGATACCAATACTGATTTTCGACCAATCTTCTTCTTGTGGTCCAGGTACAAATGCCTCCGATTTGAGTGCCATCACTTATAGAGTGAGTTTCCGACCCGAAGGTTCTAACAACTCAGTTCTCACCCTAATCTTTTCTGTTCGACTGACCTTGCCGTCTCACTTCTGCAATTCTCGTCTCATTTCAGGGATTCACAGCATTGCTCGATCAACTAAGTTGGGACATACCAATCGGAGAGAAGAAGCTCGTGTCATTAGACTTTCTTTTCCCATTGCATCAAAGACCTTTTGCTTTCTCGATTGAAAGCGATGATGCGAGAAGAGAACAGCTTGGTCAACCTGGATTCGATTCGAACCTCTCGTCATCGACTGGAAGGTGCTGTGTCTGGAATTGCTATCGTGGTGAGTGCTTTTGACTTTCAGAAACTAACTACTTCTCAAGGGCCACACTTTCGATGATCGCCAGAGAACAAAACAGTCACTCTGAGAAGATTATAGACGAACACGAAGTCGTCATGCTTGAACAACGTGATCTGATGGACTGTCTCTCTTTAACTTCTACTCTTCTCTCTCCAGCTGATCCAAGTCGTCAAATCTGGCATCGTGTCTTCTTCGATTCCATAGCAAAGCGTCTTTACCGTGATGGATTCGTCTTCAAAGAATGGTTCGATCCAGTTTCTTCCAAAGTTCATTACCTGTTGAGTCACTGATACATGATACCTTCAATACCACAAATCCTCGACTGCTGTTTCATGAAGTATATACATATGCAATTTCAAAGAATCGTCTTGAGTGCGAAAAAAGGCACAAGATAACTGTTAAAGCATTTCACATCATTTTCTTTACTTGTACAAAAGCCCGACGTCTTCGAAGCTTGTTTCTTTCTTTCGAACCCAAAATCTCTTCTTTCTATCCCTCCCAAAACTTCCCTCTCTTACTTGCATCTCACACCCACGATAGGTCTACCATGTTCCTCCCATTCAGTCCTACTGATCCATAACTGATGAAAGGTACCCAAAGAAGCCAAAATTGAACCTCCCAGCCAAGAGGAATATCTTCTCTCGATCGTGTTTCCCTGGTGCGTGAAGTTTGATTTTTTGCTGTAACAGGGGAGCAAGAGAACAAAAGGTTTCAAAGTTAGACAGACATGAGGATGAGAAATTAGTCGGATAGAGTGTTTCGAAAAGAGCTCAGATGAGGATTAGGAGAGCCTTGTTCGAGAAGGCTCTGCTCAAATCAAACAAGGCTTCTCTTCTTTTGTTTCAAAACTCACTCCAGGCATTCTCAAGACCAGTTCTTGAGAAGTCTATCAGTGAAGCCGGGCACCATTGTAGAACCGCCTACGACGACAATGTTTGCATAGAGAGCTGCTCGATTGTCCACATCCACCGAAGAGATTGCTTCTAAGATCATTGCTGGAATTGGAGTTGGATTTGGTAGAACTGATGGTGGCGGTAGCTGATATCAAGCGGACAATTTAGTAAAAGAGAGAGAAAAGGGGTTGATGATTTTCAGTATTTGGGCAAATTCAGACCATTTTTTTCTGACAAGGCCGAACTTTTCTTGCAAGTCCAACAATCTGTTCTTTCTGTGTTATAAAGAACTGTATTACTCACCACCCCTTGAGCATCTCTCCAAACTCCCGGACTGAACAAGATTTCGAAAGCTCTAGATCTCTCAATGCCAAAACTTTCCGCCGTTCCATTTGGGAACTCGAAAAGTTTAGGAGGTCTCATCGAAGCTGAGTTTTCATTCCAAGGTTCAGGATAAACGTTTCCAATAGATTCCTTTAATTCTTCCAATATCAAATCCTCATGATATTGATGATAAGATTTCGTGACTTGATCTTTTCTACCTTCGAATTCTTTCCATCCTTCCTCTCCTCCTCCTCCTTCTCCATTTGAGTTGTTATTGTTATTTGAAGATTCTTTATTTTCAACATTTCGTTTCCTTTCCTTGACTCTGAATCTAGGAATGATTTCAATCGAACCTTTGTTTTGTGAAGATGATTCGGATTGAGATAGAGATTGATTCTTGAGTCTCAAAGAACCTCTTGGTGGGTTTTCTAGATCGTATTTCAAAGCTTTGGAAATGACATTTCCACCTAAAGGTTGGGTTCTCATTGCCTTTCTGAGGATGAAACCATCTACGATTGGGATTGCTGATGAATGAGAAGAACCTACGTCCAAGAGTAGAGAAGTGGGCTTTCCGGAGGCGAAACTGAGTAGAAGAGAGGATGGAAAAGGCGAAGAAAATCAGTTTATTCGAATACAATATTCTCAATCTTACTAAAGATGAGTATAAGAGCTCAAGAAGAGAGCAAGTGTCAACTTCTAAGTTGGACTTGCTGTATCTCTATCTAATCCCTCTCTCATCCATCTCTTTCGCGTCGTCCATCTCCCGTCCCAAGAATGAATCTTTACTCACCTACTAAGAACAGAAGCATTAGCCAAATAACAAGCAGGAACCCCGAGAGTTTCGAAAGCGAAAGCTACGATTTCCTCTCTATTCTCCTTATTATTCCAAGGAGGTTCAGTGATGAGTAGAGGATGTTCCTTTGGATTTGCACCCATATGAGAATAAGCCTGTAAGATGTGAGGCAACAAAACACTTGGATGATTGTTGTTCAACATTGAATTGTGGATTGGATGATGGATTTCAACATTTGGTCTGAAGGATTGAAGAGAAGTGTCTAGAAGAGTCTTCTTTGGATCTGACTGTGATTGGATTCCTTGCATTGAATCTGGATGATTAGACTCTGTATTGTTGATTGTGCCATATTGAGTTCTGATGATGGATCTTGGAGAATCTTGACCAGCCCAACCCAATCTGAGCGAGTCTGTTCCAATGTCCAACACTATCGCTGAAACGTCGTCTCCTCCGTAAATCCCTGGCATACTGGATCAATTAAGTAGTGATTATTAAGGACGAATCTAGGATTGGATGCTGTGTGTGGATACAGACAAGAGATGAAAGATGGTCTTAGACTTGCATTCCCACGTGGACTTCCTTCTCACTTTTTTGCTTTTCCTTCTCATCTTTCTCCTCCTCCTCTTACTCTGACTACTCATCTTTGCTTGATTTCATCGACATGGCGAATCCGAATTCATCGTCGAATCAAAAGAGAAAGAGGCAACATCCTCAACAAGCTGCCTCTTCCACTCCCTCTTCTTCCAACTCTACTACTCCAAATCTAATGAGACTGAAGAAGAACTTGAATGGAAAACTTCATCAACAACAACAGCAAGAACAAGTAGATGATGACGACGATGATGAAAATCAAATGGAATTACCAGATGAAGATGATGAGGAAGAAGATGAAGACGCAGAGGATTCACAAGAGGATCAAGAAGATTTCCCAGAAATCCATTTGGGAAAAGATTCAGATCAAGATGACGATTCGAATTCAAATTCAGAATTGGAGAAATCAGAACCCGAAGAAAACATTAAATCTACAAAGACTAAATCAAATCGTTTACCTTCTTCTTTAGTCGATAGACAGAGTTTGAACAGCAGAAAGGGAAAGGGGAAACAGCTTTTTGAAGAGGATGAGGATGAATTGGGAGATGATGAGTCAGAGGAATTGGACGATTCTCAAGAGGAAGACGATGATGAAGAGAGCGAACTTTACGATAGTGAGGATATCGATAATTGGGATGAGGAAAAGGAAGAAGGTGAGTAATAGAGGTAGTCAGAAGAATTTCGAGATCATGGGTGAAAGAAGGGTTACAGTCCAGGCTCTTGTCCAGGCTTGCTTCTGTGTCTTTTGAACTGTTGGAATTGAAAAAATACTAGGATCTCTAAGAGACAGAAAGCATCGGATGGATTGCGTAAGAACCTTCCAAAGGGATTCTCATTCTCCATTTCCCATTCTATCATTTCCCCAGTGAGCTACTCTTTTCTCTGGCTGACCTCTTTTTATCTTCTTCACATTCAATTTTCTCCTCTTTTCTCTTAACTTTCTCATTCTCCAGCAATGGCTTCAGATCTAGCTTCCAAAGATCTAACACCTCAAGAAATCCAAGAAGAATTATCAAGAATGGTTTCCAGAGCCACAGTGAAACCAAACGATGAACCAGAGAAATTGACAAGGTTAGGATTATTACCATCTCAAAGTGCACCAACTACTCTTCCTCCTGGTCGAAATCTAGATGGATCCTCTTCTTCGACCTGGGTGAAATCCTCAATCACCTCCCAACCTAAAAGGGTTTATCCTTCCATTGAACCGAATTATGATTCCGATTCATCAACTGAAGATGCTCCCAATCGAATTGGAAACGTACCTCTGGAATGGTATGATGATTTACTCACATATAGGATATAACATTAATGGTAAAAAAAGTAATGAGACCAGCAAGAGGAGATGAATTGGATAAATTCTTATCAACGGTAGATGATCCTGATTCTTGGAAATCAGTAGAAAGACAAATTGACCGAAAGGATGTCAAACTATCTCCAGAAGAATTGGACATTATTAAAAGGTTACAAAATGGTGAAGTGCTCAAGAAGGTTTCGACATGTATGAAGAATATACCGATTGGTTTACAGGTGAAGGGTAAAACGATGCAAACCTCATTGACTGGAGCTCCTGAACCTAAAAGAAGATTTGTTCCTTCAAAATGGGAACATAAAAAGATTATGAAGATAGTTAGAGCCATTAGAGCAGGTAGGATTCTACCTAGAGCTCCTTCTAGAGATCGACCTGAATTTTATAATCTTTGGTCTTCAAATGATGAACCTAGAGCGGATCATCCTATGAATATGCCAGCTACCTAAATTGGCTTTACCAGGACATGCCGAATCTTATAATCCACCAGCAGAATATCTTTTATCCAAAGAAGAAAGGGAAGAATGGGAGAATGCAGAAAAGGAAGATAGGAAAATGAATTTCTTACCTTCCAAACATTCCAATTTGAGATCAGTTCCAGGATATAAAGATTTCGTTCAAGAAAGGGTTTGAAAGATGTTTTGGATTTATATTTGGCTCCTAGAACTACTAGAAAGAAATTGGATCAAGACATTTTAAACAATCCAAATAGTTTGTTACCTAATTACCTAGTCCTAAAGATTTGAAACCGTTTCCTATTCAACTTTGGTGGAATGGTTTTCAAACATCCAAATGGAATTAGATGTAGATGTCTTTCTCCTCCTTCTTGGGATGGTGATTGGTTATTGACTGGTGCTGAAGATGGTAGAGTTAGACTTTGGGATATGAGTAATGGTAGAATGACTGCTAGTTGGGATTTGAATATAGGTAGACCAAAGGAAGATAGAGGTCCTGTTCAAGCGGTGGAATGGTGTCCAAGGAAAGATCTGAATCTCTTTGCTGCTTCGACGTGAGTATGCGATGATGACGAGGGAGCTCTCTCACTGATTGTTGTTCATTCGAACCTTCTTACTGACGTGTCTTGGCTTCTCTCTTTTCCCTTCGTCTCCTCCCTCTCTCAGTGCCGGAAGAATCGTCCTAATCGCACCTGCTGCTCTTTCTCCTACTTCTCATCCAGTCGAAGATTCAGCTTCTTTCCAATTCGCCCTCTTCAGGATATCCAACCCCCTGCTTCCGAAGGAGCAGAAAAGGACTGAAGCCAAGAACGCTTCTGGAGCCAAATGGGTCAGACCAAGTGATACCGAAAGGAAATTGGGTATTGCATCCATGATTCCTAGTAAGAGGATCCCAAAACAAGTCACTTGGCATTCTAAAGGAGATTATCTTTGCTCGGTTTTGACCTCCTCTTCCTCTTCGGGAACGAGTTCCTCTGGATCTAAATCCGTTCTACTTCATCAAATTTCCAAACAAAGATCTCAAGCACCTTTCAGAAAAGCAGGGAAAAGGCTCTTCAGTTCAAAGAGTTCTTTTCCATCCTACCAAACCTCAATTATTCGTCGCCACTCAGAAATACGTCAGGATTTATGATTTATCTCAACAATCCTTGGTAAAAACCTTACAAACTGGTTTGAAATGGATTTCTTCTTTGGATTTACATTCTAGTGGAAATCATTTAATTGTCGGTTTCTTATGATAGGAAATTACTTTGGTTCGATTTGGATTTGAGTTCTAAACCTTTTAAAACTTTGAGATATCATAGTAGAGCTATTAGAAATGTTAACTTTCATAAGAGTTTCCCTCTATTTTCTTCGGTTTCTGATGATGGGAACGTCCATGTTTTCCATAATACGGTTTATAATGAATTCGATAGGAATCCTCTAATCGTTCCTTTGAAGGTTTTGAGAGGTCATCAAGTCGTCAATGGATTGGGAATTCTGGACGCTAAGTGGTGTCATAATCAACCTTGGTTGGTCACTGCTGGTGCTGATGGAAATGCTAGGCTTTGGACTACTTAAGAAGGGAAGAATCGAGAGTGGGAAGGGGAAAAGGGAAGGGAGGTTTTTGTTCACTTCAACCTTGGGAAGGTCGAGAATAACGACTGGTTCTCTTTCGTCCATAGCTTCGCTGTAGCACATGTTTTGTCAGTAATGCGTCCCACTCAATTTGAATTATTCACTCTAATTTGTGACGTGTATGTGGTCTTCTTCGAAAGTCATGAAATCCACTTCAGAGAAAGCCAGTGACTACTAGTGAGAGAAGTAACAGAAAAGTGAGGCAAACAGAAAGAAGAGACGGAATGGAGGAATAGGATCATGGAACAGAAAAATACGATTCTTTCGGATTCAATATTCAGGTGCGAAGGAATCTCATTGATGACTCTCTTTTCTGGTGGTTGACGTCTGAAAAAGTCTCTCCAAGGGAGCCCTTCCCTGCTTAATTCCCATTTTCCCATTTGAATCTAGCTCTAATGGTCCCCATCTAAGACGTTCGTTCGTAAATGCCATTCCTTTGAAAATAAGTGGGCCCGCCTCGCAAAGTTCTAGTCTGGGAGCGGTGGAGGACGAAGCTCAATTGAAGATTCCAAAATTCTTCAGCTTGATGTCTTCCTGAGCACAAGACTTCTTTTAAGACTGGATAATGACTGCCTGCAATCCAACTCGTAAAAGACTTGTCTGATTCACATTGACTTTCAGCTTCTGTAAATATTGAAAATCGAAGCCTTCCAGATCCGGAAGAGTAGAGACATGTTTTAACTCTGATAGACAATTCGATCAATTTTGTACTGTGTCTCTTGAGGTTTTCGATCAAACATTTCATTCCTTGATCGCTAGCTGGATGAATTGAATGTACCAAGAGTTCTTGCAGCTTTGGCGACTCCAGTTTTGAGAAGGCTTCGAATGTTGACTCGTTGACGTTGGAAAGAGAGAGATTTTTGAGATTTGGAAATTCAAGGGACACCTCTGACGCTTCTTGAAGATCTACTGCCTCCTCATACAAGATATGCAAATGAAGTGTCTCGATAGTTTCTCTAGAGTTGAAGACCAGTAATCCATAAAAGCTAGGATGATGAAACCTCCCTTCACCGCTACTCTTCAAATCCAATCCAAGTCTTAAACTCTCAAGCCCGCCACCAGCCCATCTGACGATCGAGCTCCAATCGACTTTGTAGTCTCGTACCACCAAGTCTAGATGTTTCAGCTCAGCTGCAACTGGGATATCATGAGCCACCTCGATCACCTGCGGTTCTGGTTCTGGTCGTTCTTCTTCATCGTCGTCATCATCATCGTGAAACTCCTCTTCATCTTTTGCCATCATGCTCAAACGAAGATACCGAAGCTTGGAAAATTGAAGAGCGAACGTCAGTAATCCCTTTCATCCGCGAAAGTGTCCTGACGCAAATCAAGTATCTTCAATGTTGAAGTTGAGCCTTCAATTGTTCCAAGGTTGGATGACTTTCCTCGGGTCCATACCATGTTCTATGTGCAGGAATGAATTCAGTGAATCCATCCCCGACGAAGTCCTCAATAGTCATCATCAATTCGACAATTTCGCTAGGAACGAAACGTGCTTCTCTCTTCTCCTCCAAGACAAATTTCAAAGAGTCTGGATGATTGCCTCCACACTTCAATGAAAAGGGCTATGGGAGTGTCTACGAAGGAGACTAGTCGCAGACATCTGTAACCTCTGATACTTGATAAGATCTGAAGGACGAATGGTACGAGCCAAAGGTTGTCTGTAGGTCTCAACCCATCGAATGTCAGATTGAGTTCCTTCAAAGTGTCTTCAGACTTGTGCAAGATCGACAGAAGATCCATAAGAGTGTGATCCGGCTCGAAACTATGATTTTCAGATGAATTCATAGATTGGAGAGCACTCTCCTTGTAGAATGGGAAAAGATTGAGGGAAACCTTGGTCAGTCTATTGAAAGAAAGAGAACTTAGTCGAGAGAGAAATGAGAAAGAATTGGCAGTAGATCCTCTTCTTCTTTCATGCTGATGAGATCAACAACTTGATGTAGAATTGGATTGGAAAGAATTGTCTGTCTCCAAGTGCAAACGGCGCTTGAATGAGCCAAGGAGGAAGGTGGGAGGAATGAAAGTGCATGAGAGAAAGACTTCGAGTGGTAGCTTGTCAATGGGATCGTTGAGGTTGATAGGGTTGCTGTTCATGATTGCAGTTGATTAATCAGGAGGAGAAGAATCCAAGACGAATCAAAGAGGAAGAGGAGGATAACCGAAATGCTTGAAGAAGTGATGATGTTGAAGAGAACGAAGAGAATGAGAAAAAAGATCCCACCTTGTTACTCTGTTCAACACTCGACAGAGCGATACGAAGCTTCTTCCCATGATTTGAAGACCAGACAAAAAGATATAGATGTACAGCAGTGAGAAGACATGGCGAGACGAAGAGAGAAGTGACTATCGAGCGATTGCGATTCTTGAATGGTGGTTGACAGGTTGAGACGTGGAGTCTTGAGATGAAGATGAAAACTTTACGATGACATTAGTACATAATCTTATCGAGAATATAAGAACAATTATAAGAAAGAAGAAAACTAATGAGAGATGGAGACAGCGAGACCGGGGCAAGATTGGAACTTCATTTCAAATCTACATCGAAGATAGAGCAGCTTGTTCTTCCTCATCAAAGACCAAACCTTTGCCAAAAGTATGTCTAAACATTCCATTTGGATCAACTTGATTCTTGATCCTTCTCAACCTTTGGAAACTTTCCTTTCCAAAACTAGCAGCTATTCTATTCAGAGGTTCATTCCTTTCCAAAAAGCAAGGGTAAGGACCGCCAGTCGAGACTTTACTGACATCTTCCATCATCCAACGATCTACAGATTCAATACATCTTGGATCTTCTTCAGTTTCATGCCATTGTTGAGAGCTGCGATTGTGAATTTGGCACTTCTCTGAGTTTGATCCCAGAGAAGTCTCTGTATCATCCAAGTCTTCAATGGCTCCTCCTACTAATTCAAATAACCAAACAGCTCTAATTCCTAAAGCTCTAAATCTCAAAACACTTTTGGCGATAAATTCGTCTGTGAGAGTTGATACCAAATCTCCACGAATCATCCCACCTTCTACCTAGAGATTCCTTGAGAACTGAAGCCCACTCCATCTTGTTGAGATAAGAAACTACGTTCTTCCACGTCTTTCAGAAGCACTCGTTCTCCAGACCAGCTTTTCAAAGCATGAACGAAAGGATCTCCTTCGTTCTTTGAACCTAAGAAGCAGATTTGAATGACCACGACGTGACTTGCTGCGTCAGGACCTGCCGTCAAGATTAGGTTCGAGTAGAGTTCTCGAGGAGCTCCAGACTTGAGACAGTCTCTCCAATGACAGATCAGCGAACCAGCAGTTGCGGGATTGAAGGGGAAGATGAGATTCCCACTGTAAAACGCTTGGAACTGGATACGCCTTTGCACGTTATTCGAGTGGCGATTCCAAAGCAAGGTGCTGCTCCTCTGACCGCCCACCAGAGATCTGAATGGAATAAAAGGAGAGAAAGAGAAAGGATGTCAGCGAATGACCAAAGACAGTGAATGTATGCGTCTTATTTGACTCTGCTCACCCTGCTTCTTCCTGCGAACGAGATCTCGAAGCTTCGTTCAATGTGACGACTCGACCATCAGCGAGAACCATCTCAACTTCCACTACGTTGTCGAGGCTGTGCAGAAACGAAGAGGAAAACGAGATTGACAATCAGCAACCTTGTCCTATTCATGAAGAACGATTGAGAGAGCCTTCTTCGAGAAATCTATCAATCTCCAATCACTCACGACAAACCATAAGAGCGAGTCAGGTATCCGAAACCACCGGTAAGTATCGAACCAGAACCGACTGGATAAGCAGACATCGGACAATGATAAGGAGCACCTCTAGCCACTTGACCGAAACGATTTTGTTCTTCTTCAACATTATTGTAATCGATTCCAAACAAGGTTGTTCTCGACCATCATCTATGAATTCGACTTGTTTACCCTTACCTTTTGAAACCTTTCCAGCCAAAGTTCTTTCATTAGTTTTTCCAGAAGGAAGAGAGAGATTACTTTCTCTTCCAGCTTTCTCTGTGAAAGCGTCTATCATCCTAACCGTACATCCAGGTCCGAAAGAAGTCAAAGCAAATCTTTGAGAATACATTCCAGGTGGAATTGGAGAAGGAGAAGCGTAAGAAGATCCATTGTAGAGAGCAGAACTACCTGCTGGAGGAGAGATTCTAGAAGTTGAGAGTGCTGGATTTGAATTGGTTGAATTCGAATTAGAAGTTGAAGGACCTAATAAGGTTCTGTAGTCCTGAATACTAGAAATATAATCTGGCCAAGCACTTTGTAAACCAGATAGAGTGTCTTGATTAGAACCATTTGAATCAGCAAGAGGATGCATAGGTTGAAGACCTTGAAAAGCCAAAGATGGAGGGAATTGAGAACTTGAGGATGATGAAGATCCTTCAGCTTGATCTGTTGTGAAAGGAGTATCGACACTAATGACACTTGCACCTTCTCCTCCTTCTCCACTTCTCCAAATAAATCCACCAGAAGTTGGAAGAGTGATCTTAGAAGTCGAAGCTTGATCTGCTAGAGGTCGATGATGTCTCTTCCATCTCTCATGTTCATATAGTGGACGTCTGTGAGATGAGGAGGAACTGGCATTTGAGCTTGCAGTTGGTGGTGATATCTCAGAAGGAAGATTGAGTCTAGGATTCGAATCATTTGAAGAACCACTTTCTTGACGGGAATTCCTGTTCGGATCTTCCCAACCTGAATCGACAGAGGTAGTCAACCCAGATTTCTCTTGATCATTGGATTCAACTCCAGAAGCTATATCAGTGGCTGGAGTATCTTCACCTTCATTCCAAGATCCTCCAGGACTTGGAACTGAAAGTCGATCCACCCAATTACTAGTTTGATTATGAGTCTTCTTGAAACTAGAACGAGCTCCAGACTTGGAAGAATCAGAGGTCAAACCATTGGATCCGGAATTGGAATTGGTGGAAAGAGATTTCGAAACATGTTGACCAGAAAGAGAATTTGAAGCCATAGATTTCGATCGATTAGAGATTGAATTTGAATCCGAAGGAGTACCTTCTGAATTTGATTCTCCCCCACTTTCCACATCTGCTTCTATCCCGCTTTCTGTAGTGACTGTCCTTGGTAGCTTTGGAAGGGCTTCTGCATCTAGGTTCATTTCAGAATCCTCTGCCTTTGTTGAAGTCTCTTCTGCAGCGTCTTGAATGATTGGCGAACTGACGCTTTGAGAATTACATTGATTAGCTCTCTCCAGCCCAGGTCTAGGAGTAGTGGTAAAGATCGAAGAAGGATTTGATGCGTTGAGGAGAGCAGCGTCATTGCTGGGAGAAATGGGACTAGTCTTCTTCCTTCCATCACTTGATCCTTCTCCATTCGTAGGGAAAGCTTCGGAAACCTTCCTCCTGGAATTAGATCCAGCCTCAGTATGTGAGATAGAAGACCGATCCCTAGAGTATAGAGCCAATTCGGCAGAAGAGGGAACTCGAAGCTCTACTTGATTCATTGAAGAGAGATTGACCATGACATCACCATGACGAGCCCAACCTGCAGTTGCGAATCCACCGGATCTGACCGAAGGGGATAGATTGTTCTCTCTACAGATGTTTACGACACTGAAGAAGAGAGAAGTATATGAGAGATTTCTCGTATTCAGAAGATTGATCAAGACAAGGCCTAGACCCTGATCCGACTTGGTCTTCTTTGCTTCCTGAGAGATCTCCATTGATGCAATCCGAATTACTACCATCTCTTTTCAATAATGATTTTCCAACTCACCTGACTACTTCCTGAGTTGTTTCTGGACTGACTACGATCCAAGAATGGTTCCTAGCAGCTGCGTTGAAGAGAGCAGTCTTGTCTTGGAAACCATCTTGACCTCTCTTGAAGAGAAGAGAGATTTGTTGGAATCTCTGATATTTCTGAACATCATCGACTGGATCCATGTCGATGATGGAGGATCTATGTTGAATGAGAATTGCGGAAAAGTAGATTTGGTTGGATGAACTGTTCTTAGAGAGACCTTGAGGTTGATGCTGTGACTGAATAGAGTCGAATTGAGGATGAGGTTGGTTCTGGTTGGATTCGATTAGAAGAATTGTTCTATTTGAATCCGATAAAGTAGGATGAGAGAATGAGGAGGAGCAGAGTAGGCTAGGAAGATGAAAGAGAGTTGCAAGTAGCAGGCCTTGAAGAGTGGAAGTGGAAGTGAGAAGAGTGAGCAGAGTCGAAGCTGCTACTTTATTAATTGAATGAATTTGCTTTATGAATCTGATAATTTAAGGTTGAGATGATGGATGTGGAAAGCGAGAGAGAAACTGTTCTAGTTCAGAGACGTCTTCCCGTCGATGAAGCGCCGCTAAACGCCGATGAGTTCGATCTGGAGATCAAACGTCTCCAACTTTCTTTCCACTCAACCCAAACAACGTCTTTTAGGATGAATTATCATTACAAGGATCCAAACAAGGAACTTCCACCAGAGCTATTCTGTCATCTCATCGCTTTACTTCCTCCAGCTTCAAGAGCAAGATCAAGTGCCAGCTGCAAGGACTGGAGAACGAACATCCTTTCCGATCCTTCTCTGCACAGAGATGTCGACTTATCATCTCTAGGAGCTTCCATCAGTCAGGACAAGATCATCGGTTATCTCAACCATCTCTCTTCTCTATCAAATCATCAACTGGTCGACGTCTCACTCAACTTATCCTCCTGCTGGTTCGATGCCAAAAGGCAATCAGAATGGAACTCCACTGGTCTCTGCTCAGCTTTCAGAATTCTACTCAGATCCAAAGAGACTCTTAGCATCTTAATCTGAAGATACAGAATTGTTATGAACCTTTGACTCACATTGACTCTCGTTCGTTGCTCAACATCATCAAAGAACTTCAATCTTTCCCTAATCTAACTAGGATTCATCTCTCAATTCCAAGTGAAGTCTCATTCAAGATTGGAAACGGTAAGGCGGGTGGGAGGATGGTTTCGGTAGCAGTCGACAAGGATTCCATTAGCTCTTTCACCCCAAGATCTACCACTTCGGAATTTCTCAAAGAGGTTCGGAAAATTGGAGGTAAAGAGACCTTCGTCGAATTCGAGACTCACACGCTCTATCCTATACTTTCGCGGGAGGAACTTTTGGCCCTTCTATCTGAATCTATGTCCTCACTTCAAACACTGAATCTCAAAGTGACAGCTGTGCCAGGCAGGACAATGGGAAGAGCGGAGTGGAATTTAGTCACTCGATGCTCCAACCTCGTCTCTCTTTCAATGCAATTGACAGCATCAGAAGAAGAAGAAGATAGAGTTCTAACCATTCCTGGGGATTTGAAGTTGAATGCTGGGCTGAAGAAATTGGATTTGGAAATCAATGGTTTTGATATTGATTGGTCTTCAGTCAAGAATTGGATTGGAAAGGATCAACTAGAAGACCTTACTCTTTATCAGGTTAAATTGGGGTCATCATCGCACTCTTTTCATGATTTGGCACCTTTGTTTCAATGTTCTAGACGCTTTAAATCGATCAAGTTATCAGAAATCAAGAGTCCTGTTAAGGGTTTGCTGGATCCAAATGCATTTTCAAATCTGGAAGAACTTTCTCTCGATTCAAACGGACAGGATCTTCTTCATCAGTTCTCCAATTTGAGACTCCTAAAGATGACTGATCTGGAATTTACTTCTCGTGACACTCCAGGCTCGTCTGTCAGGACCGCTCAAAACCATCTAGATTGTGCCCTCAAGCTGTTATCTGCTCATTCTTCAAATCTAATCTCTTTCAAATTCGATCATACAAACCAAAGTCCTCCTCAACTTCCACGACTTTCACTTTCAAACTTTAGTCTCAGATTTGATAAGTTGGAGAAGCTTTACCTTACTCCAAGTGACTATACGATGGCTTTTTGGTTTTCAAACTTCAAATTTCCTAGATTGGAAGCATTTATTGGAAGCGCAAAGGTTAAACAGAGATTTGAGAGTTCTGCTCCTAGATTGCCAAAAACGTCTCACACTTTTACATATCCAAGCAGCTATCATGTCTATCCAAGTGATTCCGATTCTGATTCTGATGACGATCAGATCTATGGTCAAAAGCCTAGAGACGAAGACGATGAAGCTGGGGGATTGAGGACTGGCTTCTCTCGATCTGTGGAAGATGAAATAGAAGAAGATAATACAGAGGAAGAAGAAGGAATGGAGCTCAGGACTGGTTACGCTCAAGTGGTAGAAGATCAAGAATCAGAGAATGGAGATGAAATCGAAGGGGAAGCAAGTGAACATGAAGGAATCATGACTGGTTTCGCTCAGGTAGATGAGGACTTTGAGGTTGAAGATGGTAATGAATCAGAAGAAGAAAGAGAAGAGGTTGGAGCCGAGGAAGATGAAGAGGAGAGAACCGCTCAAGATCAATCCGAAACTGAAGATCAAAATGATATCGAGTCAACTCAAGAAACTGAAAGCGAGGAACAAGAAATTCAAGATGAAGGAGAAGAAGTGGTGGATCCATATGAAGAAGAATCAGATCATCAAGAGGTGGAAGAACCGTTCGAGGAGGATGTTGAAGAGCAACATGAAGACGATGTCTACGAGCAAGAAGACGAACCTTTCGAAGAGGACTACGATGATGGAGGATATGAAGATGATGATTATGGTGGCTATGATGACGATGATTATGGGGGAGACGATGATTATGGATACGACGACGATGATTACGGAGATGATGATGATTGAATGCTTTCGAGTGAGTAGAGGAGAAATTGATAGAACAGCCTCTTCACTTTAGAAATTGAAATCCCCTACACTCTTTTCTCCTTTTCTTTGTTCTTTGAAGACAAGTCTCTCGGCCTGTAGATTGTAGAGCTTCCTCATTATGGTTCTTCTTCCTTTCTTGGACATCGCTTCTTCCGCCATTCACCTCTCAAGATCAGACTCGGCTTTACATATTCATAGTCTTCTTCATCACAACAACACACTTCTTCTCCTAAAAATATTGTTCTTGAAGTTTCGTGATTCCTGTCAATGGTTTGTTTTGAGAGTACAGGTCTTTGTTGAAATTTCCCATCAGTCAACTTTCCATATTCGAAATTTGCTCGTGTTGACTTGACCTTCTCGGATTCGACTGACCCTCTGCTGGCCACCCTATTCCTCTGACAAGTCATCCTTCACTGTATTGAAAGAAAAAGAATATGAAAGAAAGAAAAAGAGAGCAGTTTTGCTCAGTAAAGCGCCGATTAAGTTCGAGTGAAACCGAGCGCATGAAAGATACTCACCTATTCCTTCAAAAGAGAGACTAGATCTCCACAATCAGAAGGCTTGAGACCGATCTTACATCCAGAACCTCAGCCACCAGCTCTCTTAGCTCTTCAACCTGATGATCTCTGAAGTGGCGAATTGAGCAAAGGATTTTGCTGATTGGTCTCATTGCAACTCTGTCTACTTCCAATCCTGCCTCTACATGCTCCCGTCTCCTACGCATCACTGAGACGAGACTGTTTTGCATGTCTTGAAAGTACTCTGGGATAGATCTCACTCTCAAAGTCTCTAGCCTTGGACATCTTTGCTCTAAATTTTCCAATCCGTCCTCGCCTTCAATCCAGAGTTCCGAGATCGAAGGCAAAGCAGAGGGAAGCTTCCATCGACTCAGAACCAAAGTACACCTATAGGGCAGGATGATCCAAGAGGGAAATTCATCTGGACTCCAAAACTCAAAGACTTTTAAAAGCGGAAACTCGAGAGGAGTCAACTTCTCGTGAGCACCTTCATTCCCCACCTCGATCCGAAGATGTTTGAGGGATTTTGACGGAACCTCCAGGATCTTTCTCCATGACTTGGAGCTGTGGGCCTCGTCGATGTTTAGAGAGACAATATTCTTAAGAAGTTTACGATCCAAGACATGGAGCCAAGTGTTGTCCCATAATACTTTGAGTCCTGGAAGCTGATCCATGTTTCGGCTTTGGTTCGACAATATAACACATGACCTAACATCAGATTGATAGTCTTCCAATCTTAAATCTACTAGATATTGTAAATCATATTTGAGATGGCCAGCTTTAGGTCTATCTTCTGGAGAGAACTGAGCATCTAGGTGAAGAATTTGAAGAGAAGCTTTAGATCTTTTGACCGTTTCGATGAAGTTATCTACATTTCCCAATCTGTATGCCTTAATCTTGATGCATTTCATTGTATCTTGACTCTTCTCAGCGAACAAATCTAGACCTGATTGATCGTAAACCTCTTCATTTTGATCATCTTCGAAAACTTGCCAGAATCTCTTGCTTTCATCGATGATTTGTAGAAAGCGCTTGCAGATCCTTCTATCTCTCATCATCTCTTTCAGTTCTAAGATCATGAAGATGGCCTCTAGAACGTCTGAAGTTAATTGATCCATGACTAGATCGTCGGACTTGAACTTGGTGAAGATTGAGTCGTGATGTTGGTGAAGAAGGTGCGAATCGAAACATCGCAGAACTTCCGATCGATCAGGTCTCCCAAGAATGACCAGAGCTCAAATGTTTCATATCCGTCTAGATTGACTCGAAACGAGTCTTTCAAGGTCAGAGCCAGTCGGAAAGAGTCCATGTCGAGGCAGTGACGAGAATTCTCGAGACTGCTCTTCACACAAACCAGCCGACTCGAGGCTGTTCTTGCTTGCTACCTCCAAGGTCGTAGAGAATGTCCAGAGCTCAAATGCTTCGTATCGGGATAGATCGGTCCAGAACGAGTCTTTTTAGGTGATAGCGAGTCGCAAAGAGTCGATGACGAGCCATGAAATGGTCCAACTACACAAAATGTCGGGACTCTTTCGCTTTCGAGGTCAGATTCAGACCAAATCAAAGGATCAGAAAGTTCAAGAGATCCCCGAACTTCAGTCTCAATGCGAAGGCTATCGTTATATCGTTTGTCGTGATGCAGAAACTGTTAGAAAGTGAGAACGAGATAGAAGTACATGGCTTTTTGTTTGGCAGGATACCGTGATGTTACAATTGAAATTAGAGTCTGGAAAGAGAGAGAGATAAAAGGCTGATTCGAGCTGGAAATCGAATCAATTTGAAAAGATTAGCGAGGAAAAGAAGGAGAACAGAAACCGAGACTTGAATGTATGCCCTTGAATCTTGACTTTGACTTCGAAACAAAGTGAGATAGGATCCGAGATTCATCATGAGATCAAGATGGAGATCTTGAGGTTTCCGAAGCAACGAAGAGCACGATTGGCAAGCTGAGAGGAGCCAGAGATGGAGTAGTTTTGAGATTGAGAGAAGGGAATTGAAGACTTGAACTGTCGAACGACATAACTTGATATGACCCCTCAGCCAAAGACCAACTCTTCGTCAAACAGCTCTATAAACTGAGGCACGGGATAGAGAGTAAAGAGAGTGGGAAGAAATAGAGAGGGAGAGAGGAGCAGATAAGGATGTGGATGAGAATCTATCAATCATTCCACTCGGGTTCATATTCGCTTTCCATCTCTCAATTGCCATCGATATGATACTCCCAGAAGCCACGATTTAATCTCTATACCTCACTTGTACTCACCTGCTCATTCATGACTCTGACCTTAGGCCCAGCATATCTACGATATTCATCCAAGATTGCCGACAGGTTCCACCTCTGCAATTTCCTCAAACAACCAATGACAGTCCCAGTCCTATGTCTTCCCAAATTGCACATGACCAATACGGGATAAGTAGAAGGTTGAACCAATAGATTGAGAGCCGATAGGACGACTTCTTCAGTGATTGGATCCCAAGCGTTTGAACCGTACAGAGCTCCCAGTCGATGGAGAGTTATGGACTGAGATAGGCAGAAGTCCAAGCTGGATGAGAAAAAAGAGATATAAGATCAGTTAGAAAATAAAAAAGAGACAGAACGAGTGAAATGATTTGAACTGACAAGGCTTCATCTGGTTCTTCTGGAGCCAACCAAATGACTGAAGTCAGGTCCAACTTCTCCAAGAAGGGCAGGTTCAAACGATCTGGTTGACCAGATCTGTATAGATTCTCCTCTACCATTCCGAAATTTGGCGGTGGAACGAGCATCTTGAAGTTGATTGAGGGGTTGCCGAGTAGAAAGAAGGTTAGTCTTTTGAGAAAGTTGGCTTAGGCTTCTCCCTTCTCTCCCTCTTCACCTCACTCCTCCTTCTCTCTACTATCTCTTTCTTCTATCTCTTCATCGTCAACTTACTCTGAATAGTTCAACATCCATCCTACTCCTCTGACCAATCATCAGACGCGTATCATCGCGTATCATCCATCGAGATGAGTAGCAGCAACGCAGCAACCAAGAAGCAGACTTCATCCACTGGCAGACTTGAAAGAATAGCAAACAGAGCAAAGAGAATTGAGCAAGATGTACCCAATAGTAGTAGAAAGAGTATCAGACAATCTACAACCAAGCAAGTCATCCCCAATCCATCCACTGAATCCGAATTGACTGAATCCAATCCTTCCTCTTCCAGTCAGATGCAATTGGACAATGACGATGACGATGATGACACTCAATCCAATATCATCAACGATGATTCTTCAGACAAGGGTTCAAATCCAAATTCAAATTCACATTCTGCAGGTTCAACCACCAAATCCGAACTCAGAGTTCTACTCAGAGCAGAAAAGATTCAAAAGGTCAAGAGGAAACAAAAGTTAAAGGATCTGACTCAGGAGAATCTAGATTTGAAATCAAAGGATCAACTGGAATTGGAGGAATTGAGAAACAAGAATGTCGAATTGCAAGAGAAATTGGAATTGGAAAAGGCGGAAACTACAAAGCAAAGAGAGTTGGCTGAGAAGTATCATAAACTCTGGCGTGACGGTGAGACGGAGAGGCTGAATGAAAGATTGGCAGAGAGAGCAAAGGCGTCTGCTAGAGAGAAACTTCAATTGGAACAAAGGATTCAAGAGATTGGAGTATTCGAAGTATTGAGAGAAAAGAATCCGGAACAGAACGAAGAGGAAACCAGAAGTGAGAGGTTGGAAAGGAAAGCAAGACAAGCTGCTAGGATTAACACTTGGTTATCTGGTCATTCCAAGAGGTTATGCACTTCTCCAATCGATTTCGAACCAAGTGAACCTTCTACATTTGAGAATACCGAGGTGGATGAAGGTCAACAGAAGGAAGATTTCGAATATCCAGATCTGATGTGTTGGACCAGATCCGAAGCCAAGTCTTTAGCTTTGAAGGAGAAGGTTAATAAAGGAAAGAATAATTCTTTCGTTTGGAATAATCCTAGACATTTCTTAAGAGATGCAAGTGGTGATGCTCTTTATAGGCATCAGGTGGACGAGATTAGAAACAAGGTTCAAGCATTACTAAGAGAACATTTGATAGAGAATAAAAGGGTTAGAAAGGAAGCTTTGATCTCAATGAAAGAATACGATAGAAGTCATATCGATTTCAACAAATTGACTCCTACTCAAATCTCTGATGAAGTCGATTGTTACCTTTTGAACGATCTGTTTTGGAAATCGGTTAGATATAATCGTAATTACAAGAATGGTTTCAGAAACGCAATTAATGAATACAGGTTGGACATTAGTTGGTGCGATGATGATTGGAAATTGGAAGAATTAGTCAAAGCTGAATTAACGAAGATGAGATCAGATGGTAAAATCAAGGTCGCAATCAGAGATCATGAATATGAAAAGTTAAACGTTTTGAAAAAGAAATCCAAGAAGAGAAAAGCTAGTTCAAGTTTAGTAAAACAAGAGAATACAGATCAAGAGAACAGTGATGAAGATGTTAAATTCGAAATTGAATCTTCGACTTCTGATCATTCTTGGAAACAAGATAACTTTGCAGAGGAAGATTTTGCAAATACTTATTACTTTCCTCTAAACGCAGACTTGAGAGCAATCGCAAAGAGATTGTATCAAGAATTATCTAGCGTTGGAAATGGAAAGATTGAAATCACTAGGAAACTTTGTAGATCTTTCTTGATGGATAGTGGTGGGAATACTTATGATGCTAGGAAAGCTTTATATGAACATTTCGGTTTACAAATGCCAGGTCCTAATTGTAGTCTCATTCCTTCAAGGTGGAAAAGGACCGATGCAAAGAGAATTAGAAGACAGGACAAGATTCAAGCTGAATGGTTTGCTAGGAGTCCTTTTGATGAAGAGGATGAAGATGGAACTCATCGTGAGTAGATGATGATCCGAACTCTTTCGACGATGCGATTCTCTGACCTGATTTGTCGTTCTCGATTCCTTCTCTTCGCTTTTCACTTCGTAACAGCTAATTCCAAATCATCACCTCAAACTGGTATCACAAGACCATCTTCTTCCAAAGTCAAGTTGCCTTGAAAGTCTTAGAACGATCTCAAATCCTATCGCTCGTCTCCAACGTTGCAGTCTCTTACAAGTCGAATCTCCTACTTTACCTCAACCTTTCTAAGTCTCAATGAACATTCAATTTTCCCTTTCACCGTCTCAATACTTCTCTACGGTTTGACATCGTTCAGAATTTTGCAGTCACGCTTTTTCTTTGGTTAGGAATCAGATAGAAAACAAGATCTCAAAATTAACGAAACGAAATGAGAAAAAAACACACCAGGTTTTCAAGTTCAGCTCAGTCTTTTCTTCATATACAATCCTTCCAGCATCTATTCGCTCGTCTTCAGTCATATTTTTCCTCATCATTCTCATTGTCTTTCCAATTCACCTCTCTCTCTCTCTTCCGAAACCCTCGCTGTCTACTTCGGAGGATTCTTTCTTTGTCAGAATCTCTTTGTTACCGTTTCCAAAAACTCCCAACAAAACATCATAAATCTTGTATTCTAAATCAATAGAGCCACTTTTGAAAACCTTTACGAAAGCATCAAACACAGAGAGAGAGCGAGTGTGGGAAGTTGTGGGAGAAAGCTCGTCAGCGACTCGTTCCGAAGCGCTCTTCTCTGGAAATAAAAAAGGTCTGGAAGGCAATTGGTCTTGAGAGAGGTTTGAATGGGAGAGACAGGTGTTTTTCGGAAGGGTCGAAGATGTGGGAAGCGTGAGAAGATCTGATTAGAGAATTGAACTCAATTGAAGGCGAATCGGGTCCGACTTTTGGATTTTGGATTCTTTACTTCAGTAAATATTATCTAACAAGGGAAAATGAGATCGATCATGAAGGAAGTGAATTCTCCGTCGAGAGTTGCGAGCGCGCGCTCTTTTCGAGTTCTGTCATCTTCTGAAACGTCCCGAGAACTCATTCACTTTCTTTATTTGATTTCAAATGACATCTTGGATCTGCAAAAAACCTCGAATGGAGCGTCACTCTCTGCATACTCCTCGCAGAGACCCAAAGGACTCGATTTTCTCTCAAGCCCACAAATCGTCTGTCGAGATTTGGACTTTTGGAAAAATGGACCCCAAAAATCACGTTCTAACCGTCCGTTCTCGTCTTCCATTCCAATCTTTCATCCGTTGTATCTTCGTCTAGAAAGTTTTCAGGGAGCCTCTTCTTGGCCCCCCTTCTTGAATCTCCATGAGTCTCTGACAAGAAGTGGCGACGAGCTGACTTTGAGAGCAAACTCTCTCCTTTGGACTCTTCTTCTCAATTACTCGAACGTCAACTTCTGTAACTCATCCGATCAAATTAATGAAGTATAGTTCAGCTCCAGCGCCGACTCAAAAGTCTACCAAAACTCTCGATAGCTAGCTGTGGCCAATGACGACGAGATTTCTCTCTTCCAGGAATCCCTCCAACGTTCGCCCAGCGTTCGAAAAGCGTCGAAAAGAGACCTGGAAGCGAAAAGCAGGAACCAAAAAAATAATGCTGATAGAGTGGTTATTTCATACAGACAGTCTATGCCTCAACGCATTTCAAAGAAGAATGGGCACCAGCCCACTTATAACCACCTTCTCTCTGACTCAAGACCGCTCCATCTCCAAAGCCTAAATTGCACCAACCTCTACCTTTTGAAAGCTCAATATTTCCATCTCTTGCAGGAAAACTCCGAATGGAAATAGCAAAGACGAAGGTGATCTCGTGCTTAGCTGAAATCTGGCCCGTTTCTAAGTTGGTGGGGTAGTTTCGTGTCATGGACTCTTTCCTGACTCGCACTCTTCTTCAAAGACTCGTTTTCCAGTCGAGCTGGAACATCAAGAATCGATTGAGCCTCGGTCATTCTCTGGGAGCTCGGAGGTAGCAGGTTCGAAGAGCGTCCAATCCCTGATTTGCTGTGGGCTTTTTCTCAGAGAAGTCTCATCACTCCTCGTCAACTACTCTTTCCTGACTCGCACTCTTCTTCAAAGACTCGTTTCCAGTCGATCTAGAGGATCAAGAAAGCGATTGAGCCTCGGTCATTCTCTGAGAGCTCGGAGGTAGGAAGTTTGAACAGCGTTGAATCGGTGGTTTGTGTGAAGGCCAGCGTCAAAATCTCTCATCACTCTCCCGTTCTGATTAAAGAATAGTCAAAATTCTTCCCCTCTGTTCCTTCGTTTGTGAATGCCTAATATGCCTTGAGAAGAAGCTGCTGTTTGGAGCTTGAAACCACCGAAGTCAAAACACCGGGTCTAAATCGGGCTGAATAGTTGACTGAAACGAGAATCAAAAGATCCAATAACCATCAACATTGCTCCAACGAAACTCACTTCTATCTAGGTCCTTTCTTAAGCGTAAGTCAAGAATATCAGGTATTATCTGCTCTCACGAGAGCTCTTCTGCCTGTGTGCTCATCCTTGGCTCTCTCTTCCGCTTCGTTCTTCTTCCCTTTGTTCTCATCAGATGCCACCTCGTCAAAATCCCCAAAGCGGCTCCTCCCTACTCGGAGAGAGACTCTATCCCTGAATACTCTTCTTCCTCCAGATATGCACACATCGGTGGAATGCAACTCGTAGAGATGTTGAGCGCAAGACAGTGATGCACGTTGAAGGCGAAAACGGAGCAAGGGGAGACTGTCTAATTTCCACTGCGACAACAGACAATTTCTGTTCCGAAGGAACTCGCCAAAGCAAACGGAAAGGAACCATCTGGAGAAACGATTCAGAGAGGTGATCATGGAGGAAATACTGGAGCCACTTTGGGAAAGATCAATATCATCTTCAAGATCGAAGGAGAGATCGAAGCTCAGACTTTCAACGTCGTTCGTGGGTTGACCTGGGATGTCGTTTTTAGGAGGTCCCTGGATTCAAGAGCATTATCCTTTATCATTTGTGTTGAATTCCGCTCTTTTCGTTTTGGTACTCCAAAGAAGGACATCACTGTCCAACTTCATG
>JASXTE010000357.1:0-53050 GCA_030280995.1 Hemileia vastatrix | reverse complement strand
AGCAGAAGTGGCAGTATGATGAGAAGATCAACCGACTTGAACTTGACCGTCGACCTCATCGTCTTGAAGAGAGATTTCACCTTGAGGTTCACCTCTGATACTTCTATAAGCCTTATTTCCACCTTTGACCATTGCTTCCTTTGAGATGACGAACACATAATGACTCGCCTTGACCAAAGGTTCCATATTCATTCTGATCTTGATGACGTACGGTCCATCGATTTCTCCCTTATCATCTTCCTTGACTTCGTTTCCAAATCCTTCTCCTCTCTCCATTTGACTCATTTCTCTCTCTGCTTGAAGTTTCTCTCTGTGAGACTTGATGAGTGAGAATAGAGCGACCATTGGAGTGATGAGGATTAAGATCAAAATGGCCATGACCAAAGAGAGAGTAGCCTTTCCGAAATTGACGACTGAGACCATGAGATTGAGTGAAGCGCACTTGAATGACTTTGCAGAGCCTTTCAAGACGAAGGGTGCGGTTGAGAAGAGGGAAGGGATGGAATTTGCCCCATCTTGATCTTGATTGTTGACGAAGACGGTGGAGCAGGATTGGCAGATGGAGCAGTCCGAGATGGAGAGTTCAGAAGCACACTCACTTTTGGCATCTTCGAAATCTTCTTTGGAGTTTTTGAGGGATGAAGAAGATGGTTGAACTTTAGGAGAGAAAGGGTTTGGGTGAGCTGAGGACTCTTCCTTCTTGTCGACGTCTTTTACTTGAGCGCTTTCATCCTTGGTTTTGACTGCTTCGGTCTTGATGGTAGAGGGAGCCATTTGAGGTGAAAGTTAAGGTGAAAGTTAAGGTTGGAGTTCTTAAATTTCTGAAATACAATTCTCTAGCGATGAGCTCAGTTGGAGAAGGAATGCACTGCGCTTTGCGAAGGAAGGAGAAGCGGTGCACGGAGGTTGATCGGAAGGAAGGTCGAAGCTAAATCTGATCTTTTTGCCTTTGCATTTCATGCAAGTCGAGTTTTCTGCGAGTCTGCGTGGAACCATTGGGTTGAGCAAGCCACTCAACGATCGGGATGAAGACAGAGAAACAAATGTCTTTTTAGCTATGCACCAAGCATTCACCAGAGACTAGAAGATATGCATTGCTGAGGAAAGATAATAGAGAATCAAAAGAAGCGAATGACAACAGATACGACAGAGCTGAACAGATTGTCAGTTTCGAAAAGCCAATCGTCAACACCTCCGCAGACTACTGATCTATTTCGTCGTATCTTGAAAGAACACTCGAGATGATAACCGAAGAGATGCAAAACTTTATGGCTCTAGAGAAGCTGGGAAGTTGTTGTTCTCTCTTTGCTCATCCCACTTTGCGAGCTGTGATAATAGGAGATGAAGGGGAAGGCAGAAGAAAGACCGAGAAGTAAGGAGAACAGAATGAAAAAAAAAAATGAAAGGGTCGGATCAGTTGACAGCTCTAAATTCAAAATCTTTTATTTAGGAATGCGAATCAGGTGTGGTAGCATCGACTCTCGAAAGAATCCGATCGAGGACAAGTCAGAGACAGGTCACGTCTCAATGTTCTAGACTCAAACTTTGCCGAAGAGACAAGTCAAAAGGCAGACTCCTCTTGCCTCAAAGACTCAAGGCTTAAACTAGGAAGTCGATCTTTGGATCTCTGGTCTGTGTCTATTCTCCTTCTCATCGAGATCTTTTCTTCCTCTCCACTCCTGATCGATTTCAGCAGATTACAGCTCTATCAAAAGCTGTCGCCTGATCTCTAAAGTTCCGTTCTTGAGCTCCAAGGAAGCGAAAAGCTTTGGGAAAGAGCACTGGAAGATAGCTCGCTTGGACGGACAGCAGATCCTTCTTCCCTCTTGCAACTTCCGACAGAATCTCTTTTGAAGTCTTGCTTTCTGAATGCAACCACAAGGCTGGCTGCCTCATTTATGATTCTTGAAGGGGAACATCAAAGGGAGGATACCGAAGGGAATCTTGTTGCAGAGATTCAAGATCGATCCTCTATCTATCGACTTTGGCGAATTGTTGAGAAAAGACTCGACTTTGATTGGACTTCTTTCTGACTTGCGACTCGAAATTTGCTGAGAACTGAGATTTGAAGGCAAAATCAAACAGAAACTTACCCATTCATCTGAAAGAACAATAATGGCAGAGGAAGAGCGAGGGAGAAGGAGGAGGGATGATTAGCAACCTTCGCAGCTTCCTCAAGCGCACGACATCAAGAGCAGATCACCTCCCAGTCCGGCATATCTCTTTCGTATCTGTTAGTATGTCTAGAACCCAACATGACAATCTTAGCTCCTTAGCGTTCCTTGTAAGTCTACTCACTTGGACATAGAGAGTGGTAAGCACGGAAGAACTGCTTGCAAGGAGTGAACTCCTCTCCCTTTGCGTTGACACACTTGTAGTAATCCACATAGCTGAATGACAGGAATCCAAAATGAAAAGGGGATGAGAATCCGAGGAGGAAGGGGGAGAGAAGAGATCGAGAAGGAATTCGAGATGAGCAAAGCGACCTTCAAGATAGATGCTCTCCACTTTCTGTACAATCCATCTCATGTGCCCCCGCTGTCTGAATAGAACAAATAGAACTGAACTCACTTTTGCCAGCTATTTGACAATGGCGATAGCAGAGAGAGAAGAGGATGAGAAAGAAGTTGAGTCAGTTAGGTCAGAAGGGAAGAAACTTGTAATCATTCCTGCTATCCAGTCTTGCTACGTACCAGTGCTTTGTTTGGTTCTGGTTTGGGAATCTTGCATCGAATGAAGCAGCTGTGAGCGAAGGAAAGGAAAGAAAGAGATGTTGGGTAAAGATGAGCTTCTGATTCTTGTTCTTCTCATCTTGATGATGCTCGCTTTCTCTCTCTGGCTTGGGTTCCAGCGCTACCTGTCTCTTGATCTGGATAACTTCTTGATTGATGAGACTCACTTTGAAGAGTGTAGGAGGAAGACGAGGAAGATTCAGAGTCAGACATCTTGAGCTGTTGTGGTGCAAAGGGAAGAGATCGGATTGGCTTTACCAGCAGAGAAGGATCCTTCGTCTCTCTGTTCAAACGTTCAAACTTCAACAATTTCCAACAGAAACTGAGCTATGCAATCAAGATTTCTATGCTATATTGAAAGAATGCAAGTCAAAGCTGAATATACATTTTGAAGAAAGTTCAACGAGTCTTCGCTCCCTCTCTCTTCCAAACCTTACCTCTTCACATCGCCACATCCCAAGAATTTCCAAAGAGCAGACTCATCCTTGTAATCGTGATGGACTACAGTGACTAGCCATCTAGAATCAGAAATGCTTTTCAGAAGCTTGTACGTCTCCGATCGAACTGGGTAGAGTAAAGACCATTCGTCCCAGATGGCGAAAGCCTCTTCCTGTTAAGAAGCGATGGAAAGGACCAGAGGTACAGATTCAGTCAGTTGTCACAATTCTATATAAAACAGAGACATCTTTCAATCGAGAAGAATGATGAGCAGCCCCGAAAACTCACTCTCCAAGCCTTGAAGGATTCCTCTTCAATGATCGTAGATTGAACTATCTCTTTGCCTGGAAAAATTCCCCAAGTGACTGCATTGACGTCTCCTGGACTCATGTTGGTCAAAAAGTCACCCTGTAGATGAAGTTAAGATATGAGAATGATGATAGTCGTCAGTACCCGTCGTAAATTCGAACAATCTTCTTTTTCCTCGAGAACTCACCTTCTTGTTTCCGGCCAACCAACTGATCTTACCCTCTCCTTCTTCTTCGACTTTTTCTCTCAACTCCTTCAAATCCTGTTCGCTTACAAAGAATTCCACGAATGCTTTCTGAAAGACATACCCATCAGGTGGACCGAAACCATAAGTTGGATCCGAAGAATTACAACCATCAACAGCAGGTTGAGATCCGACTGTCCACCAAGATTTACCTCCTCCTAAACCTTTACAAGGAGAACAATTGGAGTCTGAAGAAGTAGTAGTAGTGGCAGAGGCTGCAGCAGTCTGTTGAGCAGGATCATCGCTACTACAATTCAACCACAATAACTCGTTTCGAATGGCAGCTGATTCATCCATGATGGGTGCATCACACCAAGGAATCGTTTGAGCTTTACCTAAGAGATAAGAGACGAAGATGGCTGAAATGTCTGAAATCGTCACTGGGTAACCCCAGGTTCGAAGGGCTTCGTTCGACTGTTTGGAAGAAGGTGAAGATGAGAGATAAGGTGAGAAAGGTGAGAAGGATGAGAATTTTTCTCTCCTCGCGAGACAAACTGCAAATCGCAACAAACACTTTCTCTACTCACAGTCATTTTGAGACTCGCACCATAACCATCCATTTCTCCATAAGCTGGAGATCTCGAATCTCCCCAACGGCCGTTCGGGAATTCATCCCAGGCTCTATCCGTTTCTGGAGTATTTGAAAACCAAGTCGAAGTCGGGGATTCTGGGGAAGATAACTGAGTGATTGCTGAATCTAGAGAAGATATCGATTTATCTCCATTGATGATTGGAGTCGAAGTTGAGGTCAGAGTTTGACTACGATCAGAAAGATGAGATTTGGCCAAAACTTGATGAAGTGCTTCCGAAGTTGTCACTTTGAGATCCTTTGGCGTTGCGTTTCCAGGTGCGTCCTGAGATACGAAGATATGGATGAGTAAGAAAGAAGTCGGATGAGCTTTAGAAATCTATGATCGTGACATTCAATTCAACATAGTCCATCTCTCGTTTCTACTCACCTTCAGAAGCTTGTTTCCTTTCGGATGCTGATCCTCTCCTCTCTTTTCAAGTGATCTCAGCTCTCGAGTCAAGCCTCTTCCTACCCAACCCAATCCTTCCAAGACTAGCCTTATGCTTTTCTCTAGATTCAGAGTGCAAAGATGGAAACCTTTGATGTCAGTCTCCTTTTGAAGTCGTCTGATCATCGAGATGGAATTCGAAACTCCATAAGCCTTGACCGCTGCATCGTCGAACTGAGCGAAAGTGATGAATAAGGTACAAAAGATCAGAAATTGAATTCATTCTCTCACTCCGAATGAACACGCATATACTCTACTCACTCGTATCGGCTCCAAAGCTTCGAGAACTACCGAAGGGACTCTAGCTTTGCAAAGATTCGTCATTCGTCGAAAGGATTGATAGTTCTGAATCGGCATGATACCTGGTATGATCGGTAAAGTGATGCCTGTTGACAGAAAGTAGAAATCGAAAAAGGTCAGAAGAAAGCAAGTCGAGATTCGAGGAAAAAATTCAGATGGTAGTACTGACCAGCTTCTCTACAATTCTTATACCACTGAATAAAACCATCTACATCGTAAAACAATTGAGTAACGATGAAATCCGCTCCAGAATTCTGCTTTTCTAAGAGATGAATCATGTCTTGTCGAGATCCTTGAGGTTGAGAAGTAGAACTTGAAGCTGAGTCCAAAGCAGGTGAAGCTGCAGAATTCGAAGGTAATGGGACTGATGCTGAAGAATCTGGATGACCTTCAGGGTAGGCTAAGAAGTGAAAGAGAAAATGGTGAATCAGCATTCCGAGGAGAACTTAAAGAGGAAATCGACTTGGCAAATTCCGTCGAAATGCTTACCTGCTACTCCAATGCAGAACCAACCTCCGTATTTCTGTCGAATATATCGTACAAGATCTGTAGCATGTTGGAAAGAGGAATCAGAGGCGATCCAATACTCTTCTCCTCGAGGTGGATCTTGTAGAAGTGAAGGTGAAGGAGATAGAGTATACAAAGCGGTAATCAGTCTTTCAAGAATATCTTCCAGAATATCATGCAAGATGTGCGAACATAAAAGAGCCCTACTCACCTCCTCTGAGTGCTAGAATATTTCGAATTCCTAAAGCTTTGGCATCCTGAGAGAAGAAAGGAAAGAGAGCCAACCAAGATGTAAGGAAATGGTAACGTGAGCCTCTCTCGAGTCTGAGCACTTGACTTTGGGATTGAAGCGGTAGGCTTTAAGCTTGCTGTCCATGATTTTCTGGGGTTCTTCTAGGACCGAGAGAGATTGAAGCTCTGTAGCAAGACCAGAATCTTCTTGGAGATAAAGATAGGCAGCTCTGTGGAGAGAAGTTCATCCCTCTCTACCGCCGATATCGATCCTTGTCTCATTATATCAACGAAACCAGACTTCAACTACTAGCTATATGAGAGCAAAGTAGCCAGAATGGACTCTAGCACGCCAATTCTTGAGCTCACACGACTCCATTCCTAGTTAGCCACTCATTACTATCCGAATCTACTCCAGAAACCACTAACTCACCTCCAGAATCTTATCCAAACTACCTTTTTCTACATTTGTACAAGTCAAATGAAGGCAAACGTCATTCCTTCTTCTACTATCTGCCTTTTCCCTAACTTGTCTTCTTCCTTCCGTCTCACCATCACCATCCTCTCGAGTCAAAGGTCTAGAAGGATCCAACTTTCCAGTTTGAATTCTTGCAGCCAATTCCAAGCTTCTATCATAAGTAGTCCCACCAGCTCCCCAAGTGACGTGAGTCCAATCTGGTCTCAATTCTGAATTCACTCTCGAGATTCTAGAATAGAGATTGGAAAGACCTTGAGAAGTCTTTGGAGGAAAGAATTCTAGTGAAAAGTAAGGTTGACTCTGAGAAGAAGAAGAAGAAGTTGAAGATAAGATTGAAGTTATATGAGACGATGAAGAAGAATCACATCTTGAGATTGAGGTCATGATTGTGGTGATAGGTTGAGAAGAGAGTGATAAAGAAGATCTTCTCATCCATCCAACCATCACATCTTATCTTGTAAATGGGTGAGTAGACTGACTCGTTCCACAATCTATCTAGATCCATGCACTGACTACTCATCTCACTCTACTTTGCAGACTACCAAAACAGAGCTGGAAACAAGGGAGCCGGAGTGGCTGGAGCGAGTGAGGCAAACGTAGATCGAAGGGAAAGATTGAGAAAGTTGGCCTTGGAAACCATCGACATTGCTAAAGTGAGTAGTTAATGTGTGTGATGTGATACATGTCGAGACTATTCCTTTATCTCTCTGCTATTCATAGCTCACAGATCATCTCTAATCCCATCTCTCTCTCTCTAGGATCCGTACATCCTTCGAAATCACTTGGGTTCTCTAGAATGTCGTCTTTGTTTAACCCTTCATACAAACGAAGGTTCCTATCTAGCTCATACTCAAGGTAAAAAACATCAAACAAATCTAGCAAGAAGAGCTGCAAGAGAAGCTAAGGAACATGAATTGGATTCTAGATTCTCTTCCAATCCTCAACTTTTAATCACTGGTTCCTCTACTTCTATAGACAATGTTCCAAAGAAGAGTTTCGTCAAAATAGGTAGACCTGGTTATAGAATCACCAAAGTTAGAGAACCGGTCTTGGAGAGTAGTGGTAGTAGTGGTTTGACAGGTGGTGGGAGAGTGGGAGGTAGAATGGGTCTACTCTTTCAAATCAATCTACCTGAAATTAAAGAGGGCGTTAAACCTATTCATAGATTCATGAGTAGCTTTGAACAAAAGGTAGAACCTAATAATAGAGCTTGGCAGTATTTGGTCGTGAGTATAAGATTTCCATTCTCTCTGGATTAGGATCTCCACACAGAACAAGGGAAGGGAGATGACAACTGCTAGCAATGGGTGGCTGAAAGAAGAGAGAAAAAGTCTTGAAATAAAGCTCATCTGTCTTTTGTTTCAAAAAGATCAGACCAGAGAGGGAGAGGAGCAACCTTTTCCCAAAGCTGAGCGTTAGAGCTTCGTCTCTCTGTTCCTTTTCGGACTTAGCTTCTCTCCATGACCAAGCCAGCTTTCTGGAGATTCTGACCACTTGTTTCTCTTTTTATACTTTTCCCGCTCTACCTCCCCAATCTTTTCGACAACAATCAGGTCGCTGCCGAGCCCTACGAAACAATCTCTTTCAAACTTCAATCCAGAGAAATCGATCGTTCGGAAACGGGTTTGATCATCAATTCAAACTCCTTGGAAAATGGTAGGAAACCTGGGAGAGAGGAACCTACCACTTGGAGTTGGTGGGATGTGGATCAGAAGAATTATAGTGAGTTTTTTTTGTTGCGTTCTTCCCTCGAAGAAATGAATCCAAGTTGGATGAATCTCCAATCATTTCTTCGTAGTGCAGAAAAGCTTCGGAGATGACGATTGAAGATCTCGATTTACTGATTCTCTATTCTTTATGTCTTTCTTTTGTACGAAACACAGCGATCCAAGTTCTATTTCGATGAAGACCTTATCGAAGTCTCGCATGTTGAGCTTTAGCTTGCTCTTCAAGCAGTCGATAATGTCTTCGAAGGATCATCCAACTCACTTTTTCTCAACTCCAAAAGGAAGAAAGGAATATCTGACTTTCTCTCCGCTTCTTTTCTGCAAATTCCAAATCATCCTTCCTTCGCTCTTCTCTCCCATCAATCCTGCCTGTTCTGTTCTTTGTATTTTATATCTCATCAATCGTCTCTTTTTTTGTTCTCTCCAACTCTCAAATACAGACTATGAGCTTCGAAGATCTCGATCAATCCTCTTCATTAAAGAGCAGAGGTGAAGAAGACGAGCCAAAGTCGATCAGATAGCTTCGAAGAGTCTCAGATCGTCAGATATCACTATCACCAAGAATGACTTCCTTTTTTTTTCTTTTCTGATCGATTTTTTCCGAATGTAAATTTGTCCCTCTCTCTCGCTGTTACTGTTTCGAGTTTTGCTGAGATCAAGCTTCTCGTTGACCGATCGACAGCAAAAAGGCAAGAGAGTCAAGGACAGTATAAAGGAGAAAACAAGGTCAAAGCCTAGCTGATGACAGTGAATGGAAGCTTTTTTGATTGGCACGAATCTCATAGTTACACTTTGACCCTGAGAAGTCTGTTTTTGATCCTCGATACTTCGTCTCCTCCTTCAGACACACACTCTCTCAGCTTCCAACCTTTACAACAGATCCTCTGGTTCTGGCATCACTCCGAAGGGCACTGAGAAACGTTAAGGGCGGAAAGAGAGTCAAATTCAAGTCAGAAAAAAAAAACTTGAATGCAAAGAGACGACTTGTTTGCGTTCTCCAATCTCAAAACTCCCGCTGTTCGCCTTCTTTCAGAATCTTGACCTCCAACTTTCTCTTTCTGCAGAGATCCAACAGCTCAGCTCTCTCTTTCTCCCATTTGACTTTCTTCTCTTTCAAATCCATGACTCTGCCATTGAGATCCAGAGGCTTTTCATCTAGAATAATCTCCTTGACCGACGTTGGGAAGGATTGGCTCTTGATCCACCTCATCATCAAGAAAGCTTCCGTGAATGACGAAGGCGAAGGAACTGCTTCCAATTCCGCGCCGTTCTGGAAATGTGAAGTCCTTAGAGATGGAAAACTAAATCTGATCCTTGTCTTCTCTGCAGGTATACTTAGATCTCCGATTGACGTACAATCAACAGAAAGTGTCTCCAGAGATTTCAGATTAAACGAAATCAGAGGGTTATTCTTCCGATTCTCTGCTTCTGATTGGCGTTCTGAAAAGATTCCTGATAGACATAGGTACTTGAGGCTGTCGAAGGACGATGTGAGACTTCCGAGGAAAAGAAGTGAAGAAACTTCGTCGAGCCTGCGATGTGGGTCCGAAACGTTATGGACCTTGAGCTCTACTAAACCTTTGGTTGCACTTAACAGCTTCTCCAGATTTTCTGTTTCCATCATTTCCGACCCATTCCAACGTGCTTTGTGATCGTTTACGCCCCTGAACTTCAGATCCAGATGAGTGACTTTCGATTTCCCATGAAACGCTTCTTGATGGTCTTGAAGGAACTTCTCGTCTTTGGGAGAGAACTCTAAGAAGATCTCGAGATGAGTCAAGCTAGGTAGGAAGATCATCAACCAGATACAGTTGGCGGCAGTAATCTCAAGAGCGCCATATGATTTTTTGATTTTGAGAATCCTCAGATTCAAAAGACCTGATAACGGACGACTGCTGCGAGCTCTTGTCTCTGGATAAGTTTGAATCTTTGCAAAGTAGAAGAAAGCCGTTCTGGAAGATTCCCATGACTGTAGATTAGGCATGCTCTCGATGATAATTGAGACAATTGAAGCCGATCTAGCAAGAGGTATAGCAACTCCCTTTTCCTCCAGCCATTCAGGCACCTGCCTCCCTTGATCCATGAGTGATGAAGCTTTTTCATCGAGTTTGTCGAACTCTTCGTGTAATGCGTCTAGATATGGATGATCTGCCTCGTGTTCGTTCCTCATATGTCTAATCTTCATTTCCTCCGTAAACTCTACCATCAGCTGTGGAAGTCCCAATCTCAGAGAACGAGTATGAATGAAGCGGTTGGGAAGTATTCTTGTGTAGGGAAGAATACGACTCGAGTTGAATGGAGTAACGGTCACGTTACGATAAAGACTCTGAAGGGAGACCGAGGAAGCGCCTTTGGAAGTCAATGCAAGATTGAGTAGAGTCGAATCTCTGAGCCTGCGATCGAGGAGAGGATGAGTGTTGAGATAGAAGAATGGATTCGATTTTGAGCTGAATATTGCGCTACATTATCATGTAGCGCAACTCTGGATCTGATTCAAAGAGAAAGTAGAAAGGAGAAGAACGATAGAGATCCACCACCTTCGATCCAAGACTTACTTTCTGAGTGCTTCTCTTTCTTCACCTTGCGTCTCTTTCGAGAAGGCCAAGATTGAATTTGCAATCTCTGAATAGACATCTTCTGGAACATTTGGACTCATTTCGATGAGATCAGAAGTAGTTCTGAAATTTGGTGGTTTGGATGCGAGTAGTTCAAGAAGAAGAAAAATTTGCTGAGACGAGCCAAAGTCGATCGATTAGAAAGAGTCGCTCCTTATGCCCTCAGCGTCGCTTCTCTTTTCACTGCTTTTGAAAGAAGGTCTGGGGAATGGATCTCTGGAAGACAAGAAGAAGAACGCAGTCATCGGGTGAGGAAATCAGAGCAGTGCAAATCTCGTCTCCAAAAAGAAAACCGAGATTTGCTATCTCAGTGTTCTTCGCCCCTTTCCTCCTCAACATCGTTATTGATCTTTTCTGACTGCGGTGCCATGTCTTTTGTCAATTATTGCTTTGTATCGATTGCAGCTCGAGCTGCCAGAAGGAACTCTAGGTGAAGAAATCGATTGGAAGACAGAAAAGTGTCAACTCGTTCACTTATAGGAGTCAGGATTTTCAAATGTTTTCCCAGAAAAGATCAAAAAGCTATAGAGGCAGTTGAGGAGTCACCTTGTGTAGCTCGTTCGATATCTTCCTCAAATACAAAAGCAAGACTCAAATCTGAATCCAAGAACTCATTTCCCAAACATCGACGTCCGCGATCCATAATGTTTCAAAACTTTTCAGAAAAAGTGCGAACGTCGAGTTCTTGAGTCCAGGCTCCACGTTCTTGTTTCCAAACATTATAGTAGTTCTGAGCGATTGCATCTGGATTCAGTCTAGCTCCTGGCGAGGACATTGGTCCGATCAGCTTGTCGAAGTCAACGAAGAGGAGAAGGATCGAAACGTGAGCCAGAAATTCCTTGTTAAGAAATGCGATTTCTTTTTTGACTATTCACCTTTGTCATTTTTTCACTATCAATGCCACCATCGATGATGAAATGAGCTACGTGAACCCCCTTTGGATGATATTCTCTTGCCAGAGATTGGGATAGAGCTCTTAGACCAAATTTGGCGGAAGCAAAGGTGGAAAATCTAGCGCTACCTTTGATGGAAGCAGTAGCTCCCTGTAGTGAAAACAACGAGTAGACGTCAGAATAGAGCTAGAGAGAGCAGGCGAGGGAGAGAGTCGAGAATCGAATCGAGACTTACAGTGAAGAACAGAGCTCCGACTGGATTAGGATCATATTCCTCCTTTGAGAATTCCGGCAAAGATTCGATAGATTTCAACATTTCTTGAGATAACAAGAATCCACCTCTGACTTGAACGTGGTAAGCTTCGTCCAATTGTTCCACCTTCAATTCTCTGAAATTTCCAAAACCGAAACCTCCAGCTGGATTATGTATTCCGATGACTGGTGTACCCAGATCTTTCTTGATCGATTCGAAAGCTTTGCTCAATGATGATTCGTCGGATGCCGATGCTACAGCGTACTGTGGTTGGATAGAAAGGTGGAGAAGGTCAACAAACCTCGAACGAATCTTGATGGAGAAGAGTTATGGAAGCAAGAAGAAACTTACACCTTTGGCTGGAGAACCGAATTCATCAGAAACTCGCTTTGCCAGATCATCGAGGGTAGATTGAGTTCTGGATAGTAAGGCTACTGGATGGCCTTGCCTTGCGAAGACTTTCGCAAGCGACTGTCGAATGGAATAAAGGGGAAAATTCAGAGATTTACAGATACAGATATGGGTTGATGTTGCTGAGAGACCTACTCACAAGTCCCATGCCTGAATCACGAGAGGAGAGATTCAAAGAGAGAACGAGACGATAGTGGAGTGATGAGTGCGACTTCAACAATCAACATGGAATCCAATGTTCTATCATACTTACCAACTCCAGCTCCTAGAATCACGACTACTTGCTTGCTTGAAGTTGTTGACATGGTTTGAGAATGAATCGATGTTGATGTTGAAGGCAGAAAGAAAGTCGTCTCCTCGTGGTTCGTGATCTCGTCTCTCGGCCTTATCATTTCATCCTGCTCTTGAGTTTACGAAAATGAGATCCGTTGCAACCTTGTTGTATTTGATCAAAGTACAAATTATTTACAAAAGAGTCTGGGATAATGATTAAAGCGAAAGAAGAAAGATTTACTAGTGTAGAGACGAGTTTTGACCAAACTATTGAAACAAGATTTACATGAGCGAATCTCTAGCAAAGAAGTCATAATTTGAACGTTGCATATTGAAGATCGAATTCCTTGATCGAATGAAAAGAGAGAGAGAGGGAGAAAAGATTTCATCTACGCAGACTCGTCTCTCTGTTTGTCTTCGGCTTCTCGAATGGCTGCTTCTCCTTCCTTGTGTTCGTCAAAATTATAGAACGGGAACTGCAAAGAAGGAAGAATGAAAGAATGTCAAAGAAAGGATGATCAGAATAGGATAAAAGAATGAAAATCGAATCCAAAGCAGATCGAAAATCGTCGACTGATACTCACGTCTAATAGCAAAGTCTTCTTAATGATCCTAGGAATAGGTCTATAGATAGCATTAGGCAAAGGAATCAACAAACTAGTTCTTTCTCTAAAACTCTTCATTCTTCTCCAAGGATCTTCTTCCTTTTGACTTTTACCAAAAGGTTCCAAACTCTTTCCACCTTCTGGTCCGAAAGACATTAAATAATACTTCTTTTGAGAAGGTTTCTCAGCTAATGGAATTCCACTTAGGAACAAGAGTAAGACTATGGTGAATAACGGCGAAACCACTGAACCAATCATTGAAGCTAGAGAATCTTTTGATGAACGAGAGGATAATCCTGCTGAGAGACAGATCAACCAAATTCCGAACCAATGTAGGATTTCACCGAAGTAATTGGGTCTACGAGAGAATTTCCAAACTCCTTTGTCACAAATGGCTCCTGATGGAGGCTTGTTGCCTTTGAATTGATACTGTGATTGAGTAAGAGATGAGATCGATGTGAAGAAGACGGAGAATTCAGCTCACGACTCAGTTTCTTGCTAGAGTAGAATTTGGGAAGATTCTCAAGTGGATACGAAAATCAAAATGCTGTTCCAGAAAGAATATGACGCATATAGTTTCAGCAGACCCTCGAATGGCTCTCACCTTTTGCAAATCAGCAGCAGATTCCCAAAAGAGACCGATTGCCCACAGAATGATTCCAGCAATGTCGGTTCCAGTCCCGAACTTGGGTCTGTAACCTCCACTACCTGGATAAGAGATCGCGGGAGAGTTCAATAGGATCACTGGCAGAGAGACGACCCAAACCCATAACATTTGAGCGATCCAGAATTGAGCAAAGGACCAGAATTTGGATCTCATGTCATCGAAACGAGTGTCTCCTCCCACTGAGACGAGAGGAAGTAGAGGAAAAAAAGAGAATGAGGAACAAGATCAGTCATTGAAAGACGAAAAATAGAGCATGAATGAGCTTTGTCATGGCTGCAGAGATTCGCTGACAAGGTGCATTAAGTCGAAGCTTCTCATCAGACTTTCGAGCAGCAATCTCCGAATAGCAGCAATCTCCAAATTAGCAGGCCTATATCTCTTAACTTTCTCCGAACAGCTAGCTTATAGAATCGACCGGTACGCCTCTGCTGAGTGTTGATGGACTCACTCTTTAGCATTCTAAACAATTGCCAACCTCCCAACCTGCAAGCCCAAAGGCAGACAAAGACAGTGACGAGGATATTCCTGGCAACGTAGGCCTCTCCCATGGTTAGAGTGATGATTGCCAGAGCTAAGAAGTTGAAGGCAGACCAGAAATCCGTGATGGTATCGATCTGAAAACCGAATGCAATGGCAAAACCGAGACTTTGCCATGCTATTGTGATTAGAAGAGTGATTGCCAGATAATGATTGTCAAGGACGTGAGTCGTTCCATCTGACATCTTGAAGAGGAGATTAGAGAGGAGATGAAGGTGAGGTAAGGTAGAAAGGTGTGGAGGACAAAAAAGTTCTCTCAGATCGCCCGTCGATGTCTTAGTAATCGTTGGGTCTTTCTATAAAGTCTCATTTCTTTCAATTCCTTTCTTTCTTTCCTAACATTCACTTTTTAGAAAGTTGAATGAGGACAAGATTCAATCTTCTACTCTCAATCTCTACTCTCTTCAATCCTCGTTTATCAACCTCCACTCGATTCTTTCTCTCTACTTCAAATCATCATCAACCAACACTACCTTTGAAATCTCACTTTCATCTCAAATCTTCCATCATGGCTCCAAAAAAGAGACAACCAGAACCAACTTCAGACTCAGAACAAGAAGAATCCAAACAAGAGGACTCTAAACCTCCATCCAAGAAGCAAAAACAATCCGCTTCCACTTCTTCTTCTTCTTCTACTACTTCGAATGAGAAAGCAGTCAGTAAAAAAGCGCCTCCACATACAGAAAAAGCAGCTTCAAAGGGTAAAGGGGCTCCTGGAGCTCATCCAAATCAGTCAGACTACAATCCAAACAGAGGGAAATTACCTAAGGATCAAACTCCAACCGAATTGCTCAACGAGACTCTAGAGAAACATGAAAAGTCAATCAAGGAGTTGGAAAAGAAGGATGGAAATGTAGTTTATTGGATGAGAATGAGAGATGTTCGTTTAGAGTGAGTGCCAAAGAAGTTGTTGTAGGCCTTCTCCACTTCGAGACTTCAACTTGAAGGTCTCTCGACATTCCTTATTTTGTACCTCGTCTTCTTCTGACATGCCCTTCTATCTTTACATACTTTGTTCACTTCCTTCTCTCAGAGACAACAGAGCACTATCTCATGCTTCACAATTGGCTCAAAAACGTGGTTCAAACTTGGTAGTCTTGCACATTCTTTCGCCAGCAGATTTGAAAGCTCACGACACTTCATCAAGAAAGACTGACTTCTTATTACGTAACTTGAAGGAAGTCAAATCTCAATTCGAATCACTAGACATCCCAATGGTAGTCTTGAATCTTTCTGAAACTTCAGATTCCAGAGCTTCAATCGTTGAAAAAGTAATCGAAGTCACTCAAGGTTTAGGTGGAACTTCGATTTTTGCAAACAAGGAATTCGAAGTGAATGAATTATGGAGAGATGTTAGATTGATTCAAAAGATTGAAAAGGAGAATAAAGGTTCTATAAGTGTCAATCTTTACGAAGATACTTATGTAGTCCCACCTGGAAAAGTAGTCACTAAAGAAAACAAACCTTATTCAGTTTTCTCTCCTTGGAATAAGAATTGGATCAATGTTCTTTCTGACAATATGGATTTGTTGGATGAATCTCCACTACCTAAATCGAACGATTCCAAAAAACTCAAATCTGATTCCAAAATTCAAGATTATTTGAAAAAGAATTCCAAAGCTAATTCGATCCCTGAAAGTATCGAAGGTTTAGAATGTCAAGATTTGGAATATATGTCTAAATTATGGCCTTCGGGTTATAAATCAGCTCTCAAAGTCTTGGAGAATTTCTTCAATTCTAAATCTCAAGGAACTGGAAATGATGATTTGGAAGCTTGGGCTGATCAACAAGGTGGTTCTAAAGAATCAGATATCAAAAAGAGTAGAGTAGGAAAATATGGTGAAGGTAGAAACATCATGTCTTGTAATGGAACTAGTAGATTGAGTCCTTATTTGACTATGGGAATCGTTAGTGCTAGACATGTCTTGAGAGAAACTATGAAACATACTAAGAAGTTGAACGTTGGAAGAGATTCTGGTATCGCTATGTTCAATACTGAGATCAGTTTCAGAGGTGAGTAACTTTGCTTTAGAAAGGAACCTCTTTCAAAAGAGATCTTGACTTTGAAACGTCACTGACGTCGCCTAATCCATTTTTACCTTCTCTCTCTCTCTCACCCCTCTCTAGACTTCTATGGTCACGTTCTTTCTGCTTTCCCAAGGGTCTGCATGGGAAGATGTTACATTCCGAAGTACGAAGACGTGGTTTGGAATTATTCGGATTCGGAATTGGAAGCTTGGAAAGAAGGTAAGACTGGTTATCCGATCGTAGACGCTTCTATGAGACAAATGAAGGCTCAAGGTTATATGCATAACAGAGGTAGAATGATTGTCTCTATGTTCTTGACCAAGCATTTGTTGCATGACTGGGTGAGTCTTTGAATAAGAGAAGAGTCGTAATTTGACTTTGTCAGAGTGTCTTTCGTTCGTGAATCGTGGCTGATCGATTTTCTCTCTGCCTGATTTCCACTCTCAATTTTTCTTTCTCTGACACAGCGTGAAGGAGAAGTTCACTTTATGCAAAACTTGATCGATTGTGATCTGGCTTCAAACAATGGTGGTTGGCAATGGAGTGCTTCGACAGTGAGTAGCTCTCTCGAGACTTCTAAAATCTAAATAACATGGAGAAGTTCTGTCTCGTTCTCAAAAATAGACCTCTCTCTCACTCAATTTGCTTCTATTTCATCTCATCTCCTACAGGGTACCGATCCTCAACCTTACTTCAGAATCTTCAATCCTTTATCTCAGTCTGAGAAGTCCGATCCAGATGGAGAATACATTCGTCACTGGGTACCTGAACTCTCCGAGGTCAAGGGCAAAGCTATCCATGCTCCTTACGATAGATTGGACAAGAAGGAATTCGAAAAGTTGGGATATCCAAAACCAATCGTCGAACATACTTTTGCTAGGAAGAGAGCATTAGCCAGATTCAAAAATCCTGGAAATGCAGATGACGAGTAGAGATTGGATTGTTAGATGTGAGATCTGTGAGAGGCTCTGTTTCGTTTTTGAGATCGTATTGTTGTTGTTGTTGTTGTTTTCTCCAAAAAGTATATAAAAGTAGAGGTGCATGTTTTATTCAGTTCATTGAGATGCTTGAATCGAAGTTGATGAGTGAAGCACACTCAAGTCGAATTTCCTCATCTGCGTCATAGGTATCTGTTTCCGAGATGTTTGTGGATCTTAAATCTTTTGAAAACTAAAGTGTATGGAAAGAGGTGACTCAAAGCGTGCGGGATGTTCGTTGAAGCGATTGACTTTGGCTCATCCCTGCAAAAGATTTCTTCTTCTTGAACCACTCGCATCCAAACCACCAATCATTAACAACTACTACCCATTCGCTAGAAATGAGTTCTCCGCTCCCAGAAAACGTTCTTATAGAGATCACCAAGATAGTCATGGCGTTTGGAAAAGGAAAACATGGCGAAGAAAGAGAGTCTCTCAGAAAGTAAGTCGTGGATCGAGGGTGCTGAACTACTTCATCTCTTTTCCACTTCCTCCTTGTTCCCTGCTTGGTAGGGTCTCTTTTGATACGATAGATTGACTTGACACCCAACTGACTCGATCCTTGCTTCCCAAACACTCAATCTGCCCCTCGTCGCAGGCTCAGAGATTTGACTCTGCTCAATCTTTGTTTGACTTCCAGAGACACCTCTCTGACTTCTCTCCCAGTTCTTTATCGCAACGTTACTGCCGCCTCTTTCAACTCAAGATCACTTCTTCCGTTCACGACAAACATTGATAATCCGTTCATCCACACTCGTTCTTTGACATTAGGCATCTCAGAATCTGGACAGATGGCGAAGGAATGGCAAGACAAGTTTGCTCGAAATGGAGACGAGGCAAGTCATCCGGAACTAGTCGAAATTCAGGAGGATCTCTTCAAGAAGAAAGAGGAGTATTTGAAATTCTTGGATCGAGGCAAGTCAGTGCCTGACGCTTTGGGGAAAAAGATGGTTGCTCTTCAAGCTTCTAGAACGGCTTCAATTCTTTCCATTATCATCGAGAGCATGCCCAATCTGCAAGTTTTAGAAACCTACAAGCTGATCCTCTTCCATTTTGCGAAAATACACTGTAACTCAGAAACTGGAGCTCGTTTCAGTCGTCCACTGTCGGGTCTTTTGAATCTCAGAATTCTCAAGATCGGAGAATCAGCTTGCTCTCTTGAGATGACTGCTACTAACTGTCTTTGGCTAATGCTCTTCTTACCCAGTTTGACTCATCTCAAGATCTTCACCGAGTTCTGTTCCAATGACGAGAGATTCTTTGGAGAGCATCAAGAAGTGTTAGGTGGAAAATCTCAAGTCACTCATCTGCAAATCGAATTCGATACTAAACGGGAACAGGGTAGGAATCCGTTTGGGATGCCATGGACCAAGAATGAGGTTCTATAGTCGCTCTTGATGGTGACAAAAGATTTAGTTGAACTTAAACTTTGTAACCTTCTACCTTCACAAGACCGGTCAAATCCAAGCTCTACGCTTCTCTTTCTCAAATACATCAAATCCTCTTCCAAAAGCCTCAAGTTCCTGTCTCTGGTCGGAGAGTTTGGGATAAACACACATCGGACTATCGATCTAGATAACCTAGATGGATCTTGGTTCAAGAACATAGAAGAACCTTCACTCTCATTCGACGCTCTGAAACTCATCTCTTTTGATCGTCTATCGCTGAAAGCTCTGCATAAACCTGAAATCTTCTTAAAGTTGAAATTGCAACTTCCCTCACTGAACGCTTCTCACATGGCTCCAGAGTCCGAAAATTGGAAGGATGCAAATTCTCTAATCTTTGCGGAAAAATCGTTCATCGATTGGATTAACAGCAAACTCTTTCCCATAAACATGAAGAAAATCTTTCTGGAGGAGAAATTGCTCGGTGCTGATGGGAAAGTTATGAATTTCGAAGGGAGAAAACATGAATGGGAAGAGGCTAGAGCTGAGTTGATCGATCTTTGCAATGAAAAAGGTCTGGAGGTCATAGTTCTGAAAGAGGATGAACAACGTGAGTTTGAGAGACGGATATTGCGAGTTTGAGGCTTTTCTTCACTTTTTATCTCGTTGGCTTACTGAAGAATTCTCTCCTTGCTCTTCTCACAGTACCTTTCGGAGTCATGCCAGAGCCAGAAGATCTTCTATAAGCACACAAGCTTCGGCTTGAGACTTCGCTCGAAGGTTGTCGAACGATAGCGACTTGGAATCGAGGAGCTACTCCTCAAGAATCAATAAAAGACTGGGCGTGAAAGACTGCGATCAAGATTTCAGATTGAATATCTTTGTTTTCTTTCGTAGTTTGTGATCTTGACTTGTGATGTTCGAAAGAGACGATTTGGAAGGCTGGGCCTCTGCTTGCCTTCTCTTTTCACTTACTCTTCAGCTTTCAAAATAATTTTGTACAACACTCTTCCACGAAGTGCAGCTTGAGCCTGAGCTTGGAAATACCGTTCTCAAGTCTCGAGTTTGCCAAAACAACAAGTCGTCTGAAGAACCACCACCTTTTCGATGCCTAAAAGTTTCTGATTTGACCGAGAAAGCTTTGGTGGTCAAATCTCAATTGTCAGCTGTCCCTTTGAAGACTTTCAAAAGCTCGATGAAAATGTGAAGAAAGGAACCAGAGAAGGAGAGACTCGCTCTTGCTTTCTTTTTTCCCGAACGCTGCTGTTCGCACTCGGCATTGTTATACTCACTCGATATTTCCCAGAGTCTTCATCAACTCTGGTGGTAGAGAAGATCTTTTTACGTTCAAGTAACACAGAGAAGGTTTGAGTCAGATTGCAGCGAATGGATCAGAGGCTCTTCTGATCGATCGACTTTGTTCGTCTCTGCAAATTTGCTTCTTCTTCTGCAACCACTCGCATCGAAACTGCAAAGATGTCTGATCAACTCATCCAAGTCAAACCAACCAGATCCAATCTAGACAATGTTCCTCAAGAAGTTGCAGCTCGTATTGCAGCTCATATCAGAGCTTGGGAATCAAAAGACTTCGCACCATCTGCCAAGGGTAGCAACGACTTCAGGTAAGCTTCTGCTTTCGCTTTCCTCTCAGTCTCGGATTCTCGACATCTAACACACTTTCGATTTCTCATTGCGCTATAATTGATTTCTCATTCTGCTCTATACAGAAAGAAGGCCGTCGAAGGGAGAAATATGGATGTCAGAGTCTCTATGACTAACGCTATTCCTTTCGTCGAAAGAGCCTCAGTTCTTAGCTCTCTGAGCCTGCTATCCCGCAGAAGTAACGCAATCTGGACCAAGTCGCTTCTCGAAGAGGTTCTCTTATCTCCGACTACTCTTCATTGCATGTTCCGTCTTCTCACTAGACACCCAGAAGCAGTCGGTTACTTCAGACGCCTCATCTTTGTCGACTTTCTCCACTCCCCGTCTTCTAGAACTGCTCTATCTCTCTCTGAATCAGGAAAAGTGGAATTAAATTTCGATCCGATGAGTCTCCTCACTCAAGGTTTCGATCAAATCAAAGTAGAAGGTTCTCAATCTTTATCTTCTCTTCATACCTTCTTCAGCAAGGATGCTAGAATCTTGAATGATGATCCAAAGGAACCAAAGCACTTGGACTTACACAAACAACAGATCTTCACCGCTTTATCTCTGATCATCGATTCAGCTCCTAATCTAGAAATGGTGGAAGTCAGAGGTTTTCTTCAGTTCCCTTTATGCAAACGCTTCGTCACAGATGCCAAACCTTTGCAAGGATTAATCAATATCAAAGAAATCAAGTTGATTAGATCGACTAGATTACCTGGAACAGTTGTAAATGGGCAAAATCTGATTTGGCTTCTAGCACTTCCTAATCTTAAGAAAGCAAGTCTTTGTGTCGATGTTGACAAGCAGGACGCTAAGTTCCTTCTCAAGGATCATGGTGAGGTTCTCTCTGAAGGATTCTCTAGAGTCGAAACTTTGGATCTGTTCGTTTCACCAAAGGTCTCATCTATCGGAAACTGTCTGAAGATGGTTTTGAGTAGTATCGTTGGTCTTCAACATCTCAAAGTCAAGATCGATGGAAAGTGCAACGTTCTTCAAATTCTGGAAGGATTGAAGAAACATTCGATGAACTCACTCCTCTCCTTATCGATCAAGATTGAAGCACCAGTAGATCCCTACCTTGTCGAAGGTCCTTCCCTCCATCTCAATTCATTCTCAAAGTTGAGTCATATTCAAGGTGATGGGAATCTAATTCAATCTTTGTTTGCAGAGTTGAACCTGGCTTCGGATGGAGTCAGAAAACCTCACATCTTTCCTCCAGTTTTGAAGGGCTTCAAATCGCTGTTGACTGTCTCGAAGAAGGTTGGAAACGTCCTTATGGCAGTGGATTCTGAAGACTTGATGGGACACATCCTTCTCGACGCTCATCTTCCATCTACCTTTCGTACCATGATTACCGTCATTCCTAAAAATCTGGACGAATCTGCACTTGATGTAGATGGGAAGGTCGCTTCATTACTCAGAATCAAAGGAGCTTGTGCTAGATTCGGGATTCAACTCAAATTAGCCGAACCTGAAGAGGATGAATTGTTCTGAGAGAACCTAGGAGCCGCGTGAGGTGAGTAACGATTCTTTGTATTTTCGACAGAGTCATGTTTCGATGTCAAAAGAGAGAAATTGACTCATCACAAATCCCACCTCTCCTTATTCTTCGCCTTCTCTCTTGCTGCACAGTCCTGGAACTCAAATTCGCGCTGATCAGCATTCAGCTCGCCAACTTTCCTAATTTTGAAAGCAAATGCCTCAATAGCTTTTCTCTTTTTTTGTCAGCAAATTGAGATCAAGGTCATTTTCTCCGTCAATGTTGTAGAGCCTCAGCCAAGTTCCCCTACCAAATGAAAGGCTCAATTGTCGCTCCGGCTCCCTTTGAGCTCTATGTCTGCGTGTCTGGGTCTGAAACTCTCAATTCTACGTTGACTGCAGCATGTACTCGTTGAGCGGGTAGAATCTTTTCTTACGTTTGGGACACGAAGGGAAAGAAAAGGGCTTGTCTCGTTCTTCTTCGTCCACTCCACAAGAAGATGTCTTTGTCTCTGCTGTCGATCCGTCTAAAGAGATCTGATTGCAGCAAAAGATGAGAGAATAACAACAACAACGAAGCATGCATTACATTCGGAAAGAGAACAATTAGAATAAGAGGCCTACATAGAGTCAAAGCTTCTGCATTTTAGTTTGTACTTGGTAGTAAAATAAAGAGAAAGGAAAATCTGAAGGATCGATCATAGGGATTTGAAAGAGGGAGAGAAGAAGCGAGCATAGCTTGAAGGTATTGTTTTTCGACAGTTTCTGATCCGAATAGTGGAATTTGAGATGAGAAGCAAGAGTCGAGGGATAGAGACTTTGGATTATAAGGAGAAAGGAGAATAACTCAAGAAAGTCACTATCGATAATGTAAAAGGTGTTTTGAAGGACGGAAATTAGCTCAATAACCACTTGTTGGATAACTTGGATAATAATTATTCGAAGAAGAATTAGGAGGTAAAGGTCTTGAACCTTGAGCCGAACCAGGTCTACTATTTGGTCTCGAACCATTTCCTTGCGTCCAAGGTTGAGGAACACCTGGACCATTTGAGTAAGGATCGTTATAAGAGTATTGCTGTTGAGGTTGAGAAGTTTGAGCAGATTGATAAGATTGTCTTCTAGAAGAATTGACATTGTTTGTCGAATAATCATCATTCATTCCACCATAAACCGAAGCTCTAGGTTCTTCTGAATTATTGACGTTCAAATTCGAATCATAAGGAACGTGTGGACCAGCTGATCCATGAGCTGGTCCACCAGGCATATAAGGAGGAGCTGGATGATCAATTCCATCCGTATTCTCGTCGACTGGTTGATAAGAGTTTCTCTTTTTGATGGCTAAAGGTTGAATTGAAGAAGATGCATTTGATTCATCTCCTACATTTGAAGTGGAAGTATCATCTTGTCCAGCCGAGTTCTGTCTAGCAATAGCACTACCGAAAGAAGTTGATCCACTTGGATTGACGTTTTGAGCACTTGGAACTCTATTGAAACCTTTTCTGAAAGCAGCTGCAGTCATCTTTCTACCTTCTGGATTTGGTTCGTAAACCTTTTGAACCGAAGCCGAAGCTAGAGCTGGTTGAGAAACTGCGACTGTTGGAACACCTGAATATCTCGTTGAATTGACTGGAGGTGAATTTGGTCTTCTGACTGCTGCTTGGGCTGCTCTTGTAGATCCGATGGAAGCGAAATAAGATGCATCATCTTGTTGTGAATCATTCGTTGCTGAAGGTGAGATCGGAGTCATGGCTCCAGCTGTTGAGGCGCCAGGTAGAGGAGTGGAGGTTGAGATTGGAGGTAGAGTTGGTGCAACTTCGTTTGTATTCTGTCGACTTCTTGGATTGTGAGAATTCGTTGTAGTTGCTGCTTCATCTCTATTGAGAGCACTTTCTCCAACAGGAGTTCTAGAATATTCATCCTCTAGATTGTCGTCCGTGTTTCTATAGGCCTCTTGAGCAGCTTGAGTTTCTCTCTCTACTTCGTCGTTCCCATTCCCATTTCCACTTGCACCTACCGAAGCAGCTCCAGCGATTGCAGCTCCGGCAGATCTGCCCCATTCGTCGGCAGCAGTATCTTTGAAGCCTTCGGTGCTCAATCTAGATCCATTCCCTACAGTTTCGTTCTCTCCATTCGTACCTTCTCTGTCGTAAGAATTACCTTGAGCATTTTGAGATTCAGCCCATTGTCCGGTTCTGAAGGTAGATTGATTGTTTGCGTAGATTGGAGTCGACTGGAATCCACCTTCTGGAATCTCTTGATGATTGTTGCTGTAATCTCCGTTTCCATTGTCGTATTGTGTTTGGAGTTGGTTTGGATCAGAAGAGGGATAACCATCATTACCTCTGTTGTACTCGTCTCCTTCTTCTCCAGTTCCATTCAATGAGGTTTCGTTTCGTTGATGTCCTCCGAAGGATTGTCCAACTCCACCTGCGGAAGTGGGAGCAAATCCGACATCTGCAATGCATCGAGTCGCTTCTGAAAGTAACTGTTCAGTCTTGGAGAAACCTGGAAGAAGAGGAGCCGATATTTGAAGGAAGAGAGCGCGGAGAAGTCAGAGAGAAAGTTCAAAAAGATGAGAAGCTTGCGTGTCGAGGCCGACAGTGAAGAAGAATGACGCTTACCATCATATTGTCTCCTAGGCATACCAGGTTCAGTGATATCTAGAGGAATCTCTTCGACCATCAGCTTTCCGATCTCGGCTACGATCTGCGAGAGAAGAAGAAAAAGAAGAGATTTGATTAGATCCATCTGCGAAATTCGAATTCTTCGAGTTCGTTCCTCTCTGAATTGCAAGCTCTCACTTGCGAGAAGAATACTCACTGTCAATTTCTCAGCCATTTCCAACAATCCTCCACATTTCAAACCCATAGCATCCTTTGTAGTTCTCCTCTTGAAATCTCCCAAAGCAGCCTCTTCATTCCTAACTTCGATAATCATTCCCTCCATTTCACTCCTGTACTCCTTCAACAAAGAGGTAGTCTTCATCAATTCCTTATTTTCCGGACCCATTTTCGCCAATTTCTTCTCTACAGTCTCGATCTTTGAGCCTAGAGATCTCTTGCGAGATTTCAAATCCGATAGGGATTCTTCTCGAGTTCTCAAGGATTTGAAATGGAGTCGAATGGTTGAGAGATGATTGTTGAATCTAGTTTGAGAGGTTTCGTAATGCGAGAATAGAAGGGAAAGCTTTGATAAGATGTCCTGGAGAAAGAGTTTCGAGATGTAAAAAGAGATTGGAATGGAAGAATCAGGTGGAGTGAGTTGAATGATGTCAAGGATAGAGTCTTTCTGATGAGAAGGGTAGAAACCATAGCCTGTGCTCTCAAAAGTGTCTCAGAATCATCTCTTGTGAAAAGATAAACACCTCGGAGAGTGGATGGAGTGAGATGTCGAGAAGCAGGAAAGAGAGCCTAGCAACCTGCCATCCACGTCACTGCTCTCCTCTGACTGCTTGACTACCTTGATTGGGATTGCCTAGATTAATCTGGATAGTTGCTTCATATTGATAATCGAATGACAGAGGACCAATTGGCTTCATCTATTCTACTCACATTGAGGTCTTCACCTTCCGCCTCTCCCCAAGTCTTCAAAGAGTCGGCATTCTTTTTCCAATCGGAAGATGCTTTCGTATTCGTCTTTATGAAATCCTTTTCAGTAGAAATGACATCTTGAAGGTTTCTGTGAGATGAAGATTGAGAGACAAGAGACGCAAAGATGAAAGTGAGAAAGCTGTGCTATCCAGAATGAGACAGAGAGAGAGAGCTCTGAGAGATGTGTTCTGTCTGTGTTTTTGATGTATTTACCTGAATTCCTTGTTTCCCAGAGATGGCACTGTGGATGTGTGAGCTATCTTTTGCTGTGCGTTACGGAAAATCGACATGTTGTAGTAGTTGGTGGAGAACAAGAAGTTCGAGATGGAGTGACAACTTTTTCCACCATGCCGCGCCCAGAAGGACAAGAAACTCCGATCTCTCCTACCTCACTCAAGATTGAGAGAAACAGAAAGCTTGAAGCCCAGGAAACGGGAATGTAAGAGGGAGAAAAAGGGCGAACGAGGAGAGCAGGGAACGGCAGCTCAACGCAGAAGCTCTGCTTCCCTTGCCCTTCTCGGTTCACTTCGAGTCTGGGACTTCCTAGGATGAATCCATTATTTTCCTGTGCATGCACATTAGCTCTCACGATCCAAGTTTTAATTCAATTCTCGAGCAAGCTCAGACCCGAGAATCACGTCGACTCGCTCTTTCTCTTCCGCTCAATTCTCTTCAGCTTCCAACCTCACTCTCGCTTCCGTTTTCCAAATCGATGCGAGTCTATTCCTAGCTCATAGAGACAAGATTACTTTGATTACATTAGGCAAAAGGTAGACAGGCTTGAGAAACAAAAACAAGAAGACTCGAGAAAAGAAATTCAAACCGAGCAACCTTTTCTATGAGATCGATCTGGTCTTTTGGAATTTGAGATTATTTTTTTGCAATGCTATAAGACTTGAGATGCACGACTGATTAATCCATCAAAAGAAGATGATGTTTCTATCATGAAGATGGAGGAGGAGGATTACTAGAACTAGATTGTTGATTCGAAACATTTGCTTGAGGAACCTGCACCGAAGAGGTTGAATCGATTTGCGTTGGAACTGAATCATTCGAACTTATTGGAGTTTGATTGACAAGATTCGAATTAGGTTGTTGGAAAGGACGAGAAGAAGGTGGAGCCATACTACCATTTCCATTCGAGTTTGGAGGAGTGATACTATTAGAAGTTGAAGAAGAAGAAGATGGATCCGAAGAACCATAAAGTTGACGTGGAGGAGAAGGACCAAATTGTTTACTTGGATCACTTGGTAATCTTTGTCTGATGGAACCAGAAATAGGTCCAGGACCTTCAGATCTAGAAGAAGAAGAAGAAGGAGCTGCAACTTGACGTTGATACAAAGCATTCTTGTCTCCATTAGTCGATGGACCATTTGAAGAGAAGGTAGGATTGGAATTCGAAGAAGCAGCAACTCCACGTTGTAAAGGAGTCATCGTTGAAGATCCAGAACCATTTCTAGAATGACCACCAAGATTCGGTGTTGGACTTTGAGGTCTTTCAATGGTCAAAGGTGGGATATCAGTGGGTGAATCATAAGGACGAGAAAGTGGTGATCTAGCAGGAGCATCTCTACGAATTGGGAATGATCCTGAAGGTTGATTAGAACGTGGTAAACCCGAGGGAGATCTGGGACTCATGATTGAATTCGATTGATTCGAAATTGAAGCTCCAGGACTAGAACGAGGGATTCCATTAATCGAAGGAGATTGATTGGAAGGTTGATGGACGAATGCACTTCCTAAACCATTGGTAGATGGCGAACCGTTTGTATTGTTCAAGATTGGAGGAGGTAGAGATCCGAGAGCTAGATTGCCCGGAGGCGCTTGAGTGGACGATGATGGTTGTTGATGAGATTGAGCTTCTATTGTATGTTGAGCAGAAGCTGATGGAGCAGAGTGACCATTTGCTTGAGAAGAGAGGGCTTGAAGCGTCGATTGTTGAGCGGCAGGTTGCTGAAGATTTGCAGTCTGAGCTGGGAGTGGTGCTTGAGCTTGAGCCTGAGACTGAGCTTGACCTACAGCTGGTGAAGAAGGAGCTGTTGAAGATGTCGAGGCATTGGATCCTCTTGGTTTAGGTGGAGCTCTAGGTTTCTTCTCGACAGGTGTTCCCTCCTTCTCTTTTCCTTTGCCTTCTTCTGGATCCTTCGAGATCGAATTTCTATTTCTTGGAGGTCTCTTCAATCTCTGTACGACGAATCCAGCAGGTAAAGGTTTGGAGTTTGGATAAGGAGGCATGAATTGAGGATCCTTTGGAGGTTTACATTTCGAACAATAGAAATCAATCTCAGACCATTTTCTCAAAGTTTCAGCTCCCATTCTCTTGTCTTGATTGTTCCAACATTTGACATGTTGCCAAACTCCACATTGTTCGCAACAAACGATTTGAGAAGATTCTTGAAGATTTTTACCTCTTGAACCACAAACCTCACAAGACAATTCCCAATCTTCGGTTGCTTTGCCTTTGGGTTGTTGAACTTCTTCTGCTTGCTTCTTTGAAGGTCTTCCTTTCTTCTTTGGAACAGCAGATGCTGGTTTCGATCCGGATTTGGAAGCGACGAGAGCTTGAACTTGAGGAGCCTTATCGAAAGGTTCAGGAGAAGAACCGACAGTAGAAGGATCTCCACCATTTGCAATCAGATCATCTCTTCTTCGTTGTCTTTCATCTCGCTCAATTTCCTTTTGAATTCTTTCCAATTCTTCCTTTCTAGCTTTCTCTTCGGCTTCCTTTTCTCTAGCCAAAGCTCTTTCTTCTCTTTCTTTGATCTTTCTCTCTCTTTCCCATTCTCTCTGTTTGGCTAAATCTTCCTTGCTGAACTTTTCTTCTTCTTCGGCTCGAACTCCAGACATTCTCTCTTCCATACTCATTCTTGCGATCCTATCTCTTTCCTTTTCTTCCTTTTCCGATTCCTTGATTGCAATTCTACTGGATCTCTTACGACTTGCTAATAACATTTCTTGAGCTCTGGCTTTCTCTAGTTCTGCTAATTCCTTGGTGACTTTGGGATAGATTTCATCTTTGAGGAACTTGTATAGATTCTTCTCGTCTGGATGTCTTGCTTTGGAAAATTGATTGATGATTGCATCCCATTCTAGTAGAGTGACGGCGACCTATAGTGGAAGAGAGAAAATGGTAGCAGTATGAATTAGCAAAGAACAACAGAAATCTCGAAACAATCGAGACTTCGAAAGATACTCACTGTTTCAAATTCGACCTTGTCCTCCTCCTCCTGTCTCTTCTCTTCCTCAGTCTTCTCTACTTTGACTTCCGATCCCTCAGGATTCGTTTCATCGACTTGCATCTTATCATCATCGGTCCCATCTTGATCAGCTTTGACTTCTCCATCGATTCGCTGATCTTGAGCAGAGTTCTCTTCTTTTTCCGACATTGTCGAATCTCCATTGGCATCGACTCGATCTGAAGAAGATTGAAAGTTGTTTTCTTGAATACCTTTTCCGTCTTGGCTAGATGACTCTACCTCCATTTGGTCTCCATCTTCTTCCATTTCCTCGTCTTGATCTTGATCTTGATCCTGATCTTGATCCTCATCGTCTTCGGATCCGGAATCGTTTTCGTTTTCATCGCCAGAAGGAGGATCAGAGAGACTTTCATCGTCGTCATCGTCTTTCCCTTCTCTCAAGAGCTCTTCAGGGATAGATTCCCATTCTCCATCGCTTCCACCTTCTTCACCTTCACCGCCTTTCAATCTTCTACTAGTTCTAACTCCATTCCTCTTACTAGGAGAACTTTGTAGATCAGCCAAAGCAGCTGCATTCTCGATAGCATTTCTCTTGATGTTCCTAGTTGCATCTGCAGCTGCACTTCTACTTGCATTTCTTCTAGGTAGAGGAGCAGCTTTTGAAGTTCTGGTTCTCAATCTTTTCCTATTTCTACCTTCGTCATCTTCATCTTCATCATCATCATCATCTAGTAAGTCCTCGTATTCATCTTCTTCCTCTTCATCTGCATCTTCATTCGGAGTATCATCAGATCTACCGCGTTTGAGAGAAGAAGAGGAGGAATTGGAGCTCGAATGGTTCTTCTTGACTTTTGGTTTCCTACCAGCTTTGGATGGCATTGCAGTTCCAGCTTTCTTGGCTTCTGCTGCTGCTCTTCTGCCTTCTGCTCTTGCTCTCTTGGTTCCCTTTGAAGCCGGAGGTAATTCTCGAACTGGTTCCGGAGGCGGAGCATATTGAACCCAGAGTCGATTGTCTGCAAGGGTCGAGAGATAGAAATCCAAATTCAAACGTGTCAGCGAGTCAGAAAAGGCGGTGGTCAGTTCTATCAGACAGAGAAACAAAAGAAAGATGGAATCGAGAACGCGTTTCATCAAATTGGTCTCGGAAAACTCACCATCGAAGAGCCAATAAGTGTTTCCTTTGGCATCCCATCCGATAGGTTCGATACGCTATCCTCGCCGGAGAAGTCATGAAAAAGGAAAAGTCAGTCTTTGCAAATCGGTTCGAGATGTAAGATTCAAGTGTTTTATCGTTTCGTTTCAGCGCGTATAACTCACCCAACTCTCAGCGTCTTCCTCGCTCTTGACCAACTTCCTGAACCTCTCTGAATCCTGGAAATGCCATTCGCAAGCAGCTCTCAGAGTTTCGACCTTTTGGGTCAGAGATAACTCCTCCCAACTCCTAGGTTCTTCGACAGTTCCGAATGGATTGTTTTGAGGTTCTCTTTTGAGGAATTGGTTTCTAGTCTTGTCTTGCCAATTCTCGATGCTGTTCGGACGGAAAGTGATCAAGGGAAAGTCAAGGTGATAACATATCAGAATCATAAGTCAGGTAAGAGGTGTAAATCTCGAGTCGGAATGGAATTGATTCTGATTGGGAAGAGCTGGAATCTCTCTTCTCGCGTCTGACTGAGAGATGTGATCGATCTTGGTCTACCGATGACTCTTAGAATCCAATCCTAATGTTATGAGGGACTCAGATGTATCATTACCATCTCCAATCACCACGTACTGCCTACAAAATCCAAATCAAAATGAACTCTCTCCAAATCAGAAACTCACCTGACTCTCCTGTCCAAAGTCAAGGTGTACAATAGCCTGCGCATCAGATCTGGAATGACGGCAGTCTCCTGACCATCCAAGTCTCTTTCCAAAGACTGTAGAGGATCGCGAGGAGGGGATTGGAATGAGCGCGCCGTGGATTGCGAAGAATCGAGAGAATGGAAAGAGAGGAAGGAGTCGTCAGAACAATGTTCCATGATGATACTGCGTGATTACCTGGACTCTGAGGTTATGGTGAATATTTCAATTGATCCAATGTAATCAAACGAGGATGGGTCAAGATTTGCTTTGCGATTGCAGCACCCTTTTGGATTCTTCTCTTCTCTCTTTGCTGCAAGCGTGATGTCTTCCACTCACCTCAGTTTCGAAACCGCTCATACCGAAAGCTTCATCGAAAGTGTGCATGAATTGACAAACGACTGCGAATTGCCACATCTTTCTCAACTTTGCAATGATTGGAGAAGGCGAATCGACAGCTGCAACCGAACTGAAGGAAGTTGAGGAAGAAGCTTCTGCATTTGTTGCCGTCATTGGACCAGAAGCTGATCTTCGAGGTGGCATGATTCAGTTGTAGGGTTGATGGAGGTTGAGGATTGAAGGAAGAGGTGGGGAGAAGAAGGAGTAGAAAAGAGAAGATGGGACAAAGTGCAAGACAGACAACCTCGACTAGATTGATGGATCTCGTAGCCTTTCCTGGATGACTTCTCTAATAGACTTGTTCTACTCTTTCTCAAACTTGATGATTTTGGATGTCACAGGCGACTTGCTGATGTTGGCAGATGTGGTCTACTTCAAATCCATTTTCAAAACCTTCTCCTCTCCAACCAGACGCAGCCAGCTTTGATGTATCGACCCCCTGCCTCGTTCACTTCCTCTCCCCGTTTTCATCACTCTTTCTTCTCTACTTTTCTTCTTCGAGAATGGGAAGCTTCAAAGCAAATTGCACTCGTTCTCGGATCTACAGAGACCCTGAAGCCATCAAGAGGAGATCAATACAGTCAAAAGTTCCAAACAGAGAAGCCATGCGAGTCAAAGCCTAGTCCTTGACTGTCAATGGAAGGTTTATTCATCGATGCAGATCTCATAGTTACACTTTGGATTTGAGAAGTCTGACTTTGAGTCTCGATACTTTATCTCCTCCTTCAGACACACACTCTCTCAGCTTCCAACCTTTACAACAGATCCTCTGGTTCTGGCATCACTCCGAAGGGCACTGAGAAACGTTAAGGGGGCAGAGAGTCAAGTTCAAGTCAGCAACAAGAAACTCGAGTGCAAAGACGACTTGTTTTTACGTTCTCCCCTCTCGAAACTCACGCCGTTCGCCTACTTTCAGAATCTTGACCTCCAGCTTTCTCTTTCTGCAGAGATCCAACAGCTCAGCTCTCTCTTTCTCCCATTTGACTTTCTTCTCTTTCAAATCCATGACTCTGCCATTGAGATCCAGAGGCTTTTCATCTAGAATAATCTCCTTGACCGACGTTGGGAAGGACTGGCTCTTGATCCAGTTCATAAAGGTAATTTGGATCGAAGGAGCAGAAACTGGAACCTCTACCAAGTCTGGACCGGCGTGGAAATGTGAAATTTTCAAAGCTGGAAAGTTCAGTTTGATCCTTGAGTCCTCTTCGGGTGTACTTAGAGTTCTGATTGATAGACAATCGAGAGAAATAGTCTCCAGAGATTCCAGAATGATTGATACTGGAGGTTTCCTCTTTCGATACTCTGCTTCCGTGCTCATCAACCTTTCGGTGAAGTCTCCCATAAGACAAAGATGCTTGAGGCTGTCGAAGGAAGATCTGAGACTTCCAAGGAAAAGAAGGGAGGATGCCATTGCAGGTCGAAGAGTTGGGCTCGACGAATTATGAAGCTTCAGCTCTACTAATCCTTTAGTCGCACTCAGTAACTGTTCTAGCATCTCTTTTTCTGTAACATTTAGACCAGGCCAAGATCTTTTGTGATCTTTCCTGATGCAGTACTCCAAATCCAGATGAGTGACCTTCGATTTCCCAACTAACACTTCTTGATGGTCTTTAAAGAACTTTTCGTCCTTCCAACAGAACTCGAGAAAGATTTGAAGATGAGTCAATCTAGGCAAGAAGAGCATTAACCAAAGACAATTAGTGGCGGTCATCTCATGAGAGTGACCTGATTCTCTGATTTTGAGAATCTTCAGATTTAAAAGACCTGACAGTGGACTACTGAATCGAGCTCCAGTTGCTGAGTTACAGTGTATCTTTGCAAAATGGAAGAGACATAACTTGTAGGATTCTAAGAATTGCAGATTAGGCATGCTCTCGATGATAATGGAAACAACCGAAGCCGTTCTAGAAGCTTGGAGAGTATTTGCTTTCTTCTTCAAACTGTCCAAAGCATCAGGTACTGGTTTACCTGACCCACAGACTATGGAATACTCCTCATCAATCCTGATGCATTCCTCTTGAAGTTTCACCAAATCTGGATGACTTGCTGCGTTCTCATTGCCAAAAAACTTGTCTTGCGCTTCCTTCGTCAGCATCGTTCCAGATTTCGAGGTGCCCAACGTCAAAGAACGAGTGTGACTGAAGGGATTAGCATTACTTGTCGTGGACAGAAGAAAGAGTCTGGAGTTGTATGGGCTAATAGCTAGAATGCGATAAAGAGCTGGAAGAGAAACCGAGGAGACTTCTCTGGAAGTTAAAGAAAGATTGAGTAGAGTCGAATCTCTAAGCCTGCATTGGTGCATTGGAGGAGAGGAGAACAGAAGGAGTCAGTCGAGTATAGACTCAACAGATCATGTCAAGCAGAACAACTCCGATTGGGAAGTAAAAAGCTGAAGAGGGATGAACGACAGAGATCCATCCTGCAATCTGCATTCATCACTTCCACTCACTTTCTGAGTGCTTCTCTTTTTTCACCTTGTTTGCCCTTTGCAAACGCCATGACTGCCTTTGTGATCTCTCTATGAACATCTTCTGGTAAATTTGAACTCATTCCGATCCCGATGGAAGTAGTTGGTGGGAAGTTGATGATTTCGATGCGAGTGGTTCAAGAAGAAGAAATTTGCCGAGACGAAGAGACAAAGTCTATCGATTGGAATGAATCACTTCTAACCCTCAGAGCCGCCTCCTTCTATGACTCTCTAAGCTATCTCCAAATCATAGGAGATATCAGCGAAAACATTAATCATCGATGTGAGAACCAAAGCTCAGTGCGAACAACGAATCTCGGCTGAAGAAACAGAAAACCAAGGTTGAGATCCTTCTCTTTCTTCTCCAACATGATTATCGACAGTTTCAAAAACCTTGAAATTAGATCTCGTGACAAGCCTTGTTTCGAGTCGATTGACAATTCGAGCTTTCAAGAAGGCTCTAACTATCAAGACGAACGCGTCAAGATCCTTCCGGCTCTCATCATAAACCTCGATTTGATGAATGAATTCGAAAAAGCAAAGGATCTCTATCAAAATGTGAGCTTCTAGCTTCTAGTTTCTATCAAGGACCATCACTTTTTGGGCTTCATTTCTTCATTGTCTTGTGAGTCGCGAGTCTTCAAGGGGAAACGTCGAAGTCAATTCCGACCTCAACTACCTCGAAAATCATCCGCTCGCTCGAATCAACCCTATGCTAATAAGAGCAGCGGACTAACTAGCAGAAAAAGTGTCGAAAGATAACAAGGGAGAGCTTCGAAGCAAAGATGAGATTTTGAAAATGAGCGCTCAGAGCTCTGAGTTCTGGAAGACAAGTTAAGAGGGAAAGGAAGCTAAGTTGAAAGTAGAAGCTTTCTTGAAAGACAGTGACCTATCGAAGTTCTTGATTTTTGGTTTTTCTAAGCTCCAAGGGAGTCAGTCTTGCCCAAGAGGTAGGAGAGAATCTTGAGGCCGCTGTCAGGAGTGTAGTCTGTTGCGAAGGCAAGTAGAAGAGAGTATATGTCAGTATAGTCAGAAAATCGTCATTAGTAGGTCAATTGAATGATACTAGCATGGAGTCTCGTGACCACTTTTTTCGATCGTTGCAAATGAAAGACCTCTTTCAGTGACATAACCTCCAGAGACTTTTCCTTTAGTGTCGATGAGCTTGTTTGCTGAAGGGGGAGTACTGAAGCCTCTCTTTCCGTTCCACTTCAAGCCCTGTAGAGCCAAGGCAACTCCTTCCGTCGTAACGAGTCCGTCTAGATCGCCATTGGAGATAACGTTTCTCTTGGATGGAGCGCTCTCGATCACATAGGCCAAGTTGACTTGATCTGGTGGAGGAGAATTGTCGCCTTCCAAGAAAACGTCGTTGCATTCGTACCACTTCTTGTATGGAGCATTGATGTAAGACTGAAGGGCCTCATCGTCGAAGAAGGTCTTGTCTGTTGTCAAGACATTTGGCGAACCTGAATCCTTTTCTGGAGCCACGTAGTAGATGTTGAAATCTGGGTTCACTTCGTAAGCTGCCCGTTGATAAGCTTCGTAGGTACCGCATCCAGTCTTGTTGTAAGCTGGAAGAGGTCCTTTAGGTGGATAGTTGAGGTTCTTTGCGACGTAAGAGCTGTTTCCAAACCCATAGCCACATTTCTCAGCTCGGGCTTTGATCTTGTCGAGAGCCTTTTGAGGTAGATGAAGATATTTGTCGTTGGTGCGAAGAACAAAATCCGAAACCACGACTTCGAAATGAAGGGTCAGATCACTAATGACGCCGTCGATGATAAAGATACCTTGAAGATTGTGCTTGTTTCCAGCTTTGTACAAAGCGCTAGCAATGTAAGGGACGTAGACTCCTGCGTAACTCTCTCCAGTAAGCCATAGTTTCTTCGACTTGAGCTCTGGGAAAGTCTTGTAGAAGTTGTCCAGGAATCCAGCGAAAGCAGCAGCTACATCGTCTTCATCCTTCGAGTATGGGTTTCCGACAGTGAAGCCCGTGCCGATTGGGTGCTCGATCCAAAGCATGTTGGCCATTTGAGTCCAAGAAGTAGTGTTTGAAGCATCCTTTGCTGCTTTCCCATTGAAATCCAAGGGTCCGTTCTCTTGCATGAACCCGAATAGAGAAGAACAGCCAGGCCTGAAGTTGCATGGCGAGATGAGGGAAGGAAGGGAATGAGCGAAGAGACTCAGATGGCGAACCTCGACAATGGCTACTCACCCTCCGTTCATCCAGATAACAAGGTCGTCACTAGGAGTTTCTGCTCCCCAAAGCCAGAAGTACAACTAGGTGGAAAGAAGAATTCAAGACTCAAGGTCAGCCTTCAGGAAACAATGAGCGAAAAAGAAAACACTTCGACGTACTCTCACCTCTTTGTCTGTTGAACTACCAATTGGCATGTTTCCAGCCCATGAGTTTCTAGTTTTGAAACCGATCCCTGGAATGTAGTTTCCTACTTCAAAATTTTTGGCGGCTGCCGAGCGAGCGAGAGAAGACGGAAAACAAGTCAGTTTCGATTCTCTCGCGTTCTCGTCGAAAGTATCACCAATTCAGAGAGCCTCCATTGACGTCTAACTCACCAGGACCAGCGAAGCTCAGAGTTGATTGGCAATTAGGTTCGCAACCAACAGAATCAGCCACGATCTCTGGTTGATCTGGAATTGGTGATTGAGTGGTAGTGTTTCCGTAGAGGCTCTCACGATAGGCTTCACCTCTCAAGACCAAAGTGAGAGGATCTGCTGGTCCATATTGAGCGTTTCCACGAGCTGGGATGTGATCGTTTGGACTTGGAGGAGTTGCTGAAGTGATAGCCGATAGGGCAAGAGCAGTAAGAAAAGAGAAGAAGAAAGCCTTCATTCTGGCGACAGTGTTGCAGGGTTAAAGTTGGCGATAGTAGAGAGTGGAAGCGAAAGATTGAAATGAGAGCGAGAGCGATAATGAGAGAAGAGAGAGAAAGGAAGGAAGGAAGGAGGGGAGACTGATACGAGACACTCATTTTGTACTTTTCTTTGAGTCAGACTTTCTTTGAGTGAGATAAACTCGAAGTCGGCGGGTCCCTTCTCGCTATGGGTTCTTGAAGCAGAAGTAGCAGTTCCTAGAGTTTGATTGCTCAACGTCTGGGGAAAGGGTCTTCGTCAGGGTAGGAGCAATGATCATCAGGAACAGAGGTCCGCGCGATGGAGGAGCGCTCAAAAAGCAGAGCATCTGGAGGGGATGGTCTGACTTTATTCTCTTTACAAACGGACGTCTAGTCTGGGAGAAAAAAGTTAGATCCACGCATTTGCCGAGATCTCACATAAGCAGCGTTGGGAACGGGAATTTGGCGAGGCAGTACGAACAAAAGGATTGAGAACGGCTGGCTCTACGCCTTTCTTCAAAGCCCTTTCACTTTCCTAGAAGCCTCTTCTTTCTTTCAGAAAAACTATACTTCGATATTTCATCTTTTTGTGGATGATAATAGTACGCGATAGAGTCTCAGAAACGCTGGCCAGGCGCTTCTTCTTAATCCCTCTTGATTTTGCTTCGAATCGAAAGAGAGACTTTGCTCTCAAAATTTCTGAGCCCTGATCGACGAACGTTTCAGTCAGTCTCAAAGACAAATCAAGGAAGCGAAAAGAGAGCTTTTGTTTCACAGTCTAGAATTCCACATGCACATCCCACTTCGAGATTCCAAAACCTTGGAGGATCAACGATCAATTGAGACTAGAAAGACTATGCAAAACTATGGCATTTCCATTTTCGACGTGGCCTGAGAAGATAGGGATTTAAGAATAAGAAAGTCGAAAGCAAAAGGCTGGAGTGAGAAGAACGAACAATCCAAGCACAGAACGAGAGAGAGAGAGAGGTTTCTTGCGAACTGCTGTGGCAAAACAAGAACGAGGAGGTGAAAGTGAAGTCTACTCACATTCACTCAAAGTCGCAGCATTAACCAATGAAGGTCAGCTGTATCCCCTTCAAAGGGATCCTCCAAAGCCAATGAAACAGCTCTTTGAGGGCCTCGACGGTGGTAGTACGAGAGAGATGCAGTTTGGTACGTTTATCATCGCCTCTCTTGACGTAGAAACAAAGGAAGTCACTGTTTGGCTTGTCCAATTTAGTCCCATCACAAGATCTCAAATCGAGACTCTCTGCTTTCCCAGTCAGACCAACTTCGCACAGGATTGTTGAATCGATCAGAGCGGTTTTGTACTTTTTCGATAAGAAGAGAGCTTGATCTTCTACTTTGAATCCAAAGAAGAGCTCTACTAGAGTCTTGACTGAAAAGAGAGAAAGAGAGAAAGAGAGAGTATGTGCGTGTTTGGGAGTTATGCAGAGTAAAAGAATGAGAAGAAGCACTGCGAATAGACCGAAGATGAATAGACAAATCACTACTCACCGGTCTGAATGGAGTCTGAATGTTTCACCTTGAATCTAATTGCTTCATTTGAGGCGCTCCGAGTCAAAGTCAGGGAGAAACGTCCAAGTGAGAGATCGACTTGACTTCCATTCATCACTCTATGGTCAGAAAGAAGTTCATCGTCTTGAAGAACTTCATCTCCGAGTTTGAGGATTTGAAATTCTGGTGGATAATCTCTCTTGTCTGAAATCATTTCCTTGACTGAGCGAGATTTAGAGAAGAAGCGTGTGCAACGTCAATGATGGATGTCAGAAGCCGTCAATAGAAAGTGCAACTTTTCCGATCGTGGAAGGCGAGAACTCACGTTGACCTACTATAGTCGAAGCAGGTTTCAACATCAAATGAAAGGAAGATCCTACTTCATTTTTGATATAAACAAAGGAATCCTTGACTGGACTCAGTACCAATAGAGAATCCTCATCGAGATGGAGCTCTCCGACGAGAGAACTTTCGACGGTACGACGGCCGTTGAGAGTGAGTTTGTAATGAAGTTGATCGTAATCCTGACCGTACATTAAGTCTTGAAGTAAGGAAGTCTTGACGTCTCCGATACTATCAGCCAGACAGAAATCTCTGTTGAACTTGTGAGAGTCTTGGGTAAACAAGAATCTGAAGTTGCGACATCTTGGTCGATAGACGAAGTGATGCTGAACGGTACTGAAGGCTAATGAACGCAAAGTTCTGTTAGGATGAAGAGAGAGCTGACTATTTGAGTCTATCATCAATTCACCCTCAGTGGCATACTTGAATCCAGGTCTTCCAGACAGTTCTAACCTTTCCAGAACTGCCAATGGCGAGAGCGAGTGGAAGGTGGAAGGATAGTCAATCAAGGGTATCTTAGTTAAAAGATAACAGACTCAATTAAAAAGGTTCACTAGTCAATCATATCATCCAAAGACTTACTTTGAGCTATTTCTGTATCCAGAGAAGTCTTGTATTCGAAATTTGCGTTTGCAATCAAGATCGTATTTCTCTGTGTCGAGATCTGGACGATGCAAGTGCTACGTAGCTGCAAGACAGCGCCAGGCAAGATTCCGAGAGCACAAAGAAAAACAGACGAATCGACCCAATAACCACGATAAGAGAGATATGGACGAGGCAGACTCGTTTGAATCATGTTTATGACTGTCGGAAAGGGAAGATTAGACAATCAAGTCGGCAAGATGGATCAAAGCTTCTGCAGTCCTTGACGAGTTTCTGAACATTAATCAGGCTTAATCCAGACTTTTCACTCACTTTCGTGACCTCGAAGGTAGGGCGTAAAAGTGAAAGTGAGGGTGCGTTTGGTCCTAAAGTCCTCTTCCACTTCCACTGTCAAAATACCATGGTTCGAACTGGAAGGTGGATTGTGAGGGTAGATGTAAGGACCTGGATAGGATGGTTGCGAGTAAGAGTGAGAGTAGCCATAGCTGGATGTATGCGTGGGATCTGGAGAGTAAATCGAGATTGAAGAAGAAGGGAAGGTGCGTTTGGGAGTGAGTAGCGTAGAGTGAAGAGTGAGCGCAAGCGTAGTCGTGGAGAGAGAAGAGAAGGCAGAAGTCTACTCACACATTGTTGATTGTATTTCAAAATCGAGAAGGAGATTGAGTTGAAAGATGAAGCAAGTGAAAGCTCTAAACTTCCTAAACACACGGTGCCGCGTCACGGTCGACAACTCACGCGAGAATGGAAGAAAGGCGCGTTTGCAGACTCACTTCGCGTCTGAAATGCTTTCGAATGTAATGAAATAAGTTCTTTAACATTGTTAGAGATCGTGAACCACGAGCTTTGTCGATCAATGCAAAGGCGTTCGACGTCCCCACTCGTTTCTCTCTTCCTTCTCCATCTGACATTCAAGCTCAGACAAAGGCTGATCTAGGTGCAACGGATAGATATTCAGTTCATGGTAACATCTGAGAAAAGAGAGATAAGCTACCCGCTCACAGATTGAAGGGAGCTGCACGAGTGGATGCGACAACTTTACACGGCTGCGATTTAGAGTAGGGTGTTTTCGTGTTGAGAGCGAGGGGTCGTGTTTTGTGAGAAAGATGTGAGACCCTTTTTGTGTTTTTGTTTAATGGATCAATTTTGCAACGTCGATCGCTCGCAAAATTGGAAGAGCGATTTAGGAACAAAGGATTTCGAGGAGAGCTAAAGAAAAATAGAGGATCTCCTTCCAAATGACCCTTTCCTCTCCTCCTTCTCCTTCTACTTCTCACACACTTTAAAGATCTTTATCTTTTCTAAACAACTTCAAATTCACATTCCTATCACTCTCATCAATACGTTGAAATAGGAGCTGTCAACTAGCTGCAACTGTCAAGCTGTCAAGTTCCAACGATCCCGGCTAGCCAAAGCTCTTAGGGTAAAGATCCTCGCTCGACTTCTTCCTCAACAATCTTTGGCCATCACTCTTTCAATTCTTCACTCTTTACATTCATTCCCAATCAATCAGTTTATCCATACTATCAGTATTCTCTTTCAGGTGAGTCAAAAACGAAGGGAGAAAGGAGATAGGAAGAAGAGGGTGCAGAAAGCAGCATCCAAAATCCATCCATCCATCCCGCAATCAAGGAGGATTGCAGCGAGACGAAACTGCAGGAGCTGAAATTGGATGAAATGGATAGATTCAATTCAAACCAATCTTGGACGCAATCAAAGTCGACAGCCGAGCAAAGTCACTGACTCTTCTCTCTCTTCTCCCTCTTTGTCTCTTGACACTACTCTCTCCTCGACGATCCACATCTCTCCCTCTCTCTCCCTTGCATCGATCTCACACTTGAATAGAATCATTTGCAGTCTTTACTGAACTCGATCTCAAATCCACCTCACTCTCTCTTCAATTGGCCGATCCGCTCCACTTTCTTCCAAGCATGACTGGCACCACTTCTTCCACTCTCAACCAACCCAAGAAGAGACAATCCAGACTGGATCAAGTTCTATCCTCCAGACCTGCAATCGATCATGATTCACAACCTTCTCCAACTCCTTCCTTGGCAACCGCCACTCCACAAAAGAGAAGGAACCAACAGCTTCATCTGCTATCCAACCACTTCACTCCAACCAAGAACACAAGGTCCGCAAATAGCTCCTCTTCCGTCACTCCAAAGAAATCAAACTCCAAATCAACAACTCCTTCTTCATCGAAGAAACAAAAGACTACTCCAAAGTCCAATAAGAAATCCAAATCAAGCATCAGTCGAACTCATCCTGCTCAGCTCGCAGAGGATGACGAGCAAGACGAATTGATTTCAGATTCAGACTCAATCGGATTGGATCAAGACAACAACAATGACGTTCAATTACCAGCAACTCCTGCTTCATCCATCTCGACTGCTTCAGAGTCACCATTCAATTTGTTGGAATTGATCCAGGCTGGAAAGGTGGAGGAAACTCCAAGAAGGGGCAGGAGAGTGGGAAAGGTAAACATGGGTTGGGTCAGTCCTTCGACTCGTCTTCAAAAGGGCAATCAAAAGGAAAGTCTTCTCAATTCAGGTGGAAAAGGAAAGGCCAAAGGGAAGGGAAAGAGAAAAGCTGTGTCTCATCAGACCGACGACGACGACGACGATGATGATGATGATTATACTCCTCAATTGTCTGGTAGAAAGTCAGAAGAACCAGTCCGAATCCCTTCTTGGACAGCTCCTACTTCCACTCCTTCCAAGAGAAAGCAACTCGAGGAACCATCTACACCTCCCATCCCTATCTCCGCTTCCAAATACAATGCCACGAACGCTTATGGTGTCACTCTAATCGATTCACAAGGTTGGGCAGCTGCTGGAGTCTTAGGAAAGGGTGAAAGGGTTCCTTATCTCGGATCTCCTGCTCAAGATGGAATGGTAGGATTGGGAATAGGTCAAGGTGATGATCAACTACTTCCATCTCAGGACTCACTCCAATCAGACGATCTGTTCAACTCTTCTTCGGATCAAGCCAACAAGTTCCAGCTTCCCACTCAACTTCAGCCTTCCTACGATCCTCTCAGTGGCTTCAGCTTCAACAACAACGATTCCGGATCTCCAGCTCCAGTCTGTCTGAAACCGCAAGAAGCTGGAAGAGGGGAAGGTTTAGGAACCAAGTTGATTCCCTTCCAAGTCTCTGGAATCGGTCGAATGGCTTTGCACGAGGAGTTGGTTTTCAACTTCGACTTTTTGAATGACAATGTCGAAACTTCCGATTCCAATTCACATGGCTCTGTTCCTCTACATCGATCTTCCGACGCTGAAGGCTCTACTTCTGGCAGCAGTGGAATCTCCGGATCTTCGAACTCTACGAATCTCACTTCGGTTGGAACTCCTGGACCTGCAGATGGCTCTTCCGCTCCTCTTTCTGGACCTTCGCCTTCCTTCTCTCTCTGCTCTCACTTTCCAGCTTCTGAACCTCGCACTCCAATGAATGCAGGAGTCAAAGTTGCTCCGACTCAAGAGACCACTCACCAAGCTCTAGCAGCAGTTCTCAAATTCGGAGCTCAAGAACCAGCAAAGGAAGCCGTCACTCTCGGCTCTCTCAAACTCAAGAATGCTCCTTCTGCTCAGACTATCAAAAAGCTTCAAGAAGTCAGAGAGCTCGTCGAGAAGTCCAGGGAAGCCAATCGAAAGAGGAAGTTGGAAGTGGAGCAGTCAACTAGCTCTCTTCAGGAGGACTCTTCAAACAAACGTCCAAAACATTCTTTACGCTTCGTCGGAGTCGATACAGATTATGTCGCTTTGACTCTTCCTTCTTTGGCCTGGCCGAATTCCGATGCTTCAACTCCTTGGTCTTCGAACTCTCATGCAGTCAATGCTGGTCAAGCCGAGAAGGAATCAATCATGAAATGGTTGGAGATGAAACCTTCGACTCTACCTGTCTCTTCTTCAGAGTACGAGATCGATGCTGAACAGAGAGCCGAGCTGGAGGAGAATCAACTTCAATGGTCTCAACATCCAATGGTAGCCAAAGCTCTTAGAGATCGTGCCAGGAAGGAGGAAGCTAGAAGAATCTTGGAACTCGAGTTGGCTAGGGAACAGAGAGCAAGAGATAGGGCTTACGGTAGAGCAAGTGCAAGATCCCATGCCAAGAAAGCAGGTTCTCATTATCCAAAGGTTCGAAGAGCAGCTAGAGCTTCAGTCAGACAGAGAGCTAGGAAGGAACTCAAGGCTCATCCAGACGCTCTAGATGGTGTTAGCGCAAGCAAACATCGTCACAAACCATCTGGTGCTTATCTCATTCAAGCTCCTGCTCCTGTCTACGATCCATCTCCTGAACCTCAGGTCTCAACGACTCCCGATGCTCCCAACGCAAAGGGCAAGAGATCTCAGAGGATCTCGGTCAAGACCAAGAGAGGAGCCTCGAAAGGCAAAGGAAAAGAGAAGGCATCCGAATCTTCTTCTACTTCTGCCGACGCTGTCTTCGGATGTAGCTGTGGTAAAACTGACGATGATGACGATACTCCTCCAATGGTTCAATGCGATAGTTGCAACAAGTGGCATCATCTGCCTTGCATCGGAGTTGAAAGTGAAGATCAATTGGACGCTGAGTGGTACTGTGATGCTTGCTGCAATCCTCAAGCTGTCGTAGCAGATGAAGAAGATGCAAATTCAGTAGCAACAGACCCATTGGATCTAGAATTGGAACAGAGATCTCCGGCATCAGAGTCTAGCTTCAATGTCCCATCCACTCCAAAGACTCATGCCTCGACGCCTACCAGCGCTTCGAACAGATTCCTCAACGGACATCGATTAGCTGAACCTGTCTTTGCTCAACCAATGGAGTCTCCAATGAGAAACATGAGACAACCTTTAGCTGCTTCGGCTCTCGCTTTGGCTCCTTCACCTCCAATGATGTCCTCAAGTCGATACAGAGGTCCTCCATCTCATCTAGTACAAGATTCTCAATCCAATTCGCAATTCCCTCAGTCTTCAGTCTACGCTTCTCCTGGCTATCATCCTCATGCTCATCAACGTGAAGACGAAAGGTATGGAAGAGGTCGAGTGAGAGCAGAGAGGATTGGAGGTTGGCTGAACATGGAGAACAGCGAAGCTCAAGATTCTGAACGAAGGAAAGAGGAAGAAGATCTCAACGAACAAGGATCTCCACTAGCTAGAAAGAGCACTCCAATCAAGAGAGGTGAAGATCTCTTTTCTTCTCAACCTCAATCCCAATCTCATCAAGACTTGGAAGATTCGAGAAAAGTCTCTACTTCTGCTCAACCCATCTCTAGACCTAGAACTCCAACGACTCCAAGACTTGCAGACAAGGAAGGTCAAGAAGGATTGAGAAGTCCAGTCATGGGTCTCAGCACTCCAAGTCGACATGCTCGATTTGAGAAGAGATCCAATCACCACTTCTCAGACGACGAAGATCATTCCGCTCATCGCGATGACGTCTTTTCTACGCCGTCAAGACTCATGGGAGGTTCAGCTTCTTGGGGTTACTCGAGAGGTGCACCAGGAGGTTCCGCTTCGAGAGCGGGATCTCAAACCCCAGGAAAGTCTTCTCTTCCGACCTTTTCGAGAGACATGTTCGGAGATGCCTCAGGATCTGGTCATCAGAGGAGAGATTCTTCTCAATGGGGTCTGCCTTCTGCTCTTAGGACGCCTTCTAGAGACATCGTTTCTAGAGGTTCAGGAAGCTTCACTCCTAATCTGGGAGTCGATCATTCGGGAGGCTACAGCGTAGGCTTACCTTCTTTGGTTTTCAGTTCTGGTGGATTGGACATGGATTCTCATCCACCTTCTTACTCGAATCATCCTTCAAGTTCAAGCGATTACCACCATCATCATCCAAGTTCTTCCTCTTCGACTTCTAGAGCTTGGCAACTTCAATCTCCAACCTCGACTACGAGAGCAGGTGCTGCCAGGGCTAGACAATCTTCTGCTTCCTACGCTCATTCTCTCGGATTGGGAACTCCAGGTGGAATGCTTAGAACTCCAGAACTTCAACCGACTTTCAACAGAGGAGCTAGCAATAACTCTTCGATCAGAGGTACATCTCATCATTCCAAATCTCGAGCTAATGGAAGGGAAAGAGAAAGAGAGAGATCTAGAAGTCCTTCCCCAACCAAACGTTCGAAGAATGGATCTGAAGAAATGACTCTACCATCTCTTAAAAAGTCCAGCGGGAAAACCAAGAGAAGGAATGCTCAAGATTCCGAAGATGAAGAAGATCATTCTAGTCAAGCTCCAAATTCTTCAAGTCCTTTCCCTCCCACTCCAACTTTCGAAGGTCAAATCAGAAGGTTGGAATCTTCGATGGATGACTCTAGAATCCATCTTCTGCTAGGAAATTGGCCAATCTCGCTGGTGGTGGGAATTCGACACCTTTGTCTAAATCTTATTCTCAACCTGGTTTCAACTTTACGAGAACTCCTCCGAGTGAAGAAAGCAACCGATTGGCTCTATCTGCTCTTTTGGATAGTCCGGCTGATCTAGGAAGTCAGAATAGGAAGAGGAATGCATCTGGTTTGGGAATCGGTTTGGCTTTGGATGATGGTGAGTCAGCTTCTCAAATAAGTTTGTAGATTCCACCACTCTCTCTCGAAGGTTCGCAGTTCTGACTCTCTTTCATTCTCCATCTCTTGTTTGACTCGATTGTCCGGGTCACAGTTCTCGATTGGTCGTAGATCATCTCAGAACTCATGAATACCCTTTCACTTTCAAAATTCAAAACGTCAAAAGAATCTCGTCAAAATCAATCGAAGCACAAGAAAATCCAAACACATCTTGAATACAAAAGTTGCGAAAAGAAAAAAGACCCGATCAATCTCTCTTCAATACATTCCACTTTTACATTCTACTTTATGAATCTCTAACGTCACATTAATATTCCCGTTTGACAAAATTCAGAATCAAGTTCAGTCTCTCCTTTCCCAAGTCTCTATATGCCAAGTTGTCGAATTCATTTCTTTCGGTTCCCAGAAACTTCCACTTTTCCATTTCATTCCCCTCCAGTTTTCATCTTCGCCTTCCTTTCATTTAGTGATTCCTTTTTTCCATTCTAGATTATTTCATTCTGCGCTCCCTTTGTCAATTTCTATTCTTGTCCTAGTTCTTTTTTCATTTTGCAATCTAATTTCCGGTTTCCTGTTCGCTTCTTCCTCATTGCAATTTCGTTTGTTTTGCTTCTCAAGTCCAGTCTGTTTCAGTCCGCTTTTCAAACACGAATCGATAAGTTCTAACGAAACAAATGTTTGATCGAGATCATTCAAAACCAGGATAGAAACAAATACAATACATGAGGAAATGAACCTTAGATCGACGAGAGTAGCATTTTGATTCTTTTGGACAAAGGAGACAGAAAGGAAATTTGACGATTGAGGATGAGAAAGATTAAAGAGCCATGATCTGATCAGAGATTTGCTCTTGATTTCGAGTGGCGCCTTCTTCCTCGGAGATCTTGCTGAGAACTCCACCCAATTGTTCGACCTGTTTGGAAAGAATTGATGAAGAAGGTTCTGATCAGTTCTTATATCAAAAAATTGAACTCCATTTCTTTTTCTCACTCTAGAATGAATACTCACATCTTCGACAGTAGCCACACTCCAAACCTCGAACTCTCTCTTATTTTCACCATTCCCAAAAGAGTTTCCACTCAATTTATCTCTCAAAGCCAATTCCTTCGATAAAAGATGAGCGCAAGCTCTACCAGGACCTAAACAAATAAATCTCTCTACTCCATTATTAACCATGGTATCGATAGAATCCAACCATCTAACAGGTTTATAAAGAGCTCCAAAAAGATCTTGTCTAACATCATTTGCAGTCTTTAGAATCTTACCATTGACTGAAGATACCAAGCTCAAATTTGGATTGGGTGTAGATAGAGGGACTAATTCAACCATTGGATATAGAGATTCACCAGCTTCCTTCATTAAGGAGGTATGATATGGACCAGAGACTGGTAAATTGACAGCTCTAGCTCCTAATCCTAGATTTCTCAATCTATCACATGCTAATGAAACTCCAACTCTAGTTCCGGATAATACCACTTGAAGTTGAGAATTGATGTTGGCTATCTCGACCACTTCGTCGGAAGCGACTCCTGGAATCTCTCCAGAATGGATCTCTTTGGAAATTCGAGTGACTTCTTGAAGGACGTCGTTGAGTTTCCCAGCTCGGACTGTTGAGAGGATGAGATGAGAGGCAAAGCGAAAGACACTGTCAGCGAATCTATCTCTGCAAATAAATCATCCTGCTTTTCTCTCTCGAGGACTCACCCATGAAACCACTCATCTGAGACCTCTTCCAACCTTTCCTAACGTTCGATAGACCTTCATTGACACCTTCATCCTTTCCAGTGACTATCTGATCCTCCTGAAGTCTAGTTTCATTCCTAGCAACCTCTCTATCAGTGGTAGAATTAGTGATTGGAACTCCACCCGAATCCATCATAGCATCTACCAAATCCGCACCTTTACCATTACCAGCATTAGTAAAAGCCCAAGATTCATAAATACTATCAGGAGGAACACAACCTTTTGGAAAGAGAATAGGATGATTCGAAACGTAATGAGAAGCAATCAAACCTCTATGTCTTAAACATCGCAAAGCGTCTTGGAAATCTATAGAACCAGAAGCTACCAAACTTGCATAAGTTCCACTTCCATGACCTGCGGAAAAGGAAACATGTTCTGAAATCAAATCCACATTGAATTCCTTTCTTAAAACGTTTAGAAAGGAAATCGTACAGGCCAAAATGGAAGGTTGAGCATTCTCTGATCTAGTTAGATCCAATTGATCTCCTGAAAAGACTGTATCTCTTAAATAACCTCTTCTACCTCGGACTATAGAAGTACCGGAAGCTGAAAATCCTCTTTTCGAATCTAAATGATAGGATTTCTCTAATTCTCTTTCGAAAGCTTCCCTTTGAGATAAAGTTTGAGATCTGTCCGAAGAGGGAGAGAGAGAACTTGTACTTCCTGAAAGGTTTGGAGTATAAAGTAGAGCTTCTTCAGCTGCATGCCAAGTGGTTCTTGCAGATCTGAAAGCTTTGTAAAGGTCTCTTGACATTGCAACGTATTGTGAACCTTGTCCTGGAGAGATCAAAGCCGTCTTCTTCCTTCTTGCTCCTCCCGCTGAACCAGATCCAGGTCTTCCGATTGGTTTTGCAGTGCCGGGAGCTACTTGAGAAGATGCGTTGAATGAAGATGAAGGCGAGGTGAAGTAGGTGTGTTGAGGCAGAGGTCTCGCAGAACGTGTTGTAGGTGCATACTGTGGAGATTGATGATTGAAAGGGAGAGATGTCGAGTCTTAACAATGTACTCTCACCTCGATCTTCTTCTTCACCCAGACCCTTATTACAATAGCCATCAGATTACTCACCTCATGCTTGTAATTCCTAGCCAATTCCAAATCCTTTGCACTCAGGTTCTCATCGAAGCTGTTCCTACCCAAGAACTTGTGTTCGGGTAGAGCTTGTTTCTTCCTCTTTCCATAACCGACGACTGCACCTTTTCCAGCACTTCCAATGACACCATTCTGAGGATCTCTACCAGTACCGGATGAAGAAGAAGAAGAGGAAGCTTGTTGTTGTTCGAAGAAGTCATGAGCAGTTACTGGTCCACCTCTTGAACTTGCCCCGCCTCCGAAAGCCCAAGAAGAGGAATCCTTGTCCTTTTCTGCTGGAGGAGTGTTAGTGTTTGATGAATGAGAAGATGAAGATGAAGATCTGATTGAAAGTGGTTGAGTTGAATTAGAGGAAGTGGAAGGAATCGAGTAGGATGAAGTGCTTAGAGGATGAGTGGTGGGAGTGGTTTGAGTCAAAGTTGAGTTGCAGGTCGATTTGAGATTCGAGATTGGTTTCGAATTGGATTTGTTGTTATTTGAATACGGAATGAAGTTAGAATAGCTATTTGATGCAACGTCGATTTGGCTTGGACTCCTATCTGCTCTGCTACTCTTTATTGGATCCAGACTTCTATATCTTGCCAGATAAGTTGGTTGGTTTCTCAATCTGTTCAATGCAGTCTGTCTCTGTTGCTCATCTCCATTCACAATGTCGCTGTAATCTACGACATGTTCGTCTCGAGATCGACTCCTACTTTGACTGCCATGACTACTACCTTGAGGGTCTTGAATCTGATCGGCATGTTTGGCTGAAACTGAACAACTCAGATGCACTTGTCGACTTGAAGATGCTTTCTTTCCTTTGTTGACGATTGATTGAAGCGAATTCGACGAGATTCTCTTCATCTTGAAAGGAAAGTGGGATGGATCAAGTTGGTAGACAGGTTGAAACAGGTGGAGACCTTCTTCGAGTCAAGAAGATTCTCATAGCCGCAACCGATCTCTTGACTTCAATCTATTCTGCAACTTTGTACAAGACAAGACATGATTCCCGCAATGGACTTCATTCAGAACAAACTTGACATTTCAAAAGTGCAAACGGAGAGATTACAAGAATTTTCTACAAAGGCAGTTTAGATTTTCAGACCTTGGACTTTGATTGTTGCTTGTCATCTTCGTCTTTGTTCCCGGCCATGATCCACTTGGAGGCCTCGGCTGCTCTCTTTGCTGCTTCGTCCCCATACTTGGTCTCGAAGTCTGGATCTCTCAACTTGTCGTAGAAGGAATTGTGCTCGGGCTTGTGCTGCAGAGACGGAGAGAGATGCGCAGAGAGACGAAGAAGCAAGTGAAAAAGTGAGAATTGAGAGAAACGTTGGTTAGCTCTGTGTCACTATTCGTGGAGTTATTTGCAGAAGGTTTGAATAAGAGCAAGCATAGTTTAAAACTGCTCGCATCAGCAATACTCACGATACCCTTTTGGACTGCATCTCTATTCCAGATTCTATCGATCCAAGCTTTGACGTCTGGACCTAGATCTTTGCTTTGGACACCACTCCATGGACTGAAAATAAAGAAACAGATGAAGGAAAAGAGAGTGCTAAGTCAGAATCGAGTCTCACATCGAGGCACTGCTTTTCTTCGAGAAATGCGAGCTCGCATGTCTTCAGTCGAGGTCACGCAAAGACGCACCTGATAAGACTCCATGGCCAACAAGTGATGTCTGCAATACTGTAGCGATTTCCAACAATGTAGTCCTTCTTGACCCCGTCGTGGCGACCTGCGAGATGATCATCTAGAGTGTTGAGCAATCTCTTGCCTTCGTCTTGGTAACGTTTGATTCCGTAGGGAATCTTCTCTGGTGCGTAACGAGTGAAGTGGTTGGATTGACCTGTCAAAAAGGAGGAATTGAGGGTTTAAAAGAGCGATTGGAAGGAGAAAAAGAGAGAGCAGAACGAGCAATAAAGAGCAGAAAGAGAACGTCAGCTTTCGCTCCGAAGAAGTCAATCGTTTCAGATTGCTATCCAGCTTGCCTCTGTTGATCATTTTGACATATCAGTTTGTAACTCTTCTCACCTAGCATTGGTCCGAGACCTCCTTGTTGCCACATAATCCAAGAAAGAGCCTCGAATCTGTGGTTTGCCTCTTCTTCTTTACTGTCTGACCAGCTGAAGAGATGCTTTGGGTCATAGTACTTTTCGAGGTAGAGTACGACTGTAGAAAAAAAGATAAAGAGAAAATATGCGGAAGGAAACAAAGGCAAAGGTAGGAAGCAAGAGTGAAAAGATAGAGGGGTCGAAAGATGAGATGAAGAGTTAGAGACCTAAAGTTTGAATACGATTCATCGCACAGATTTACAGTCTGTTATATGATACTCACTAGCTGCACTTTCGAATACAGCAAAGTTGCCACGGTTTGGATCAACCAGAGCTGTTTTCGAGAAGGGGTAGGACAAAACACATTTCGTGATAAGTCAGCTCGATGATGAGAGAAAAGAGATGTACTCTCTTGCCTTCAATCCAGCAAGTGACTCACCTGGAATTCTACCATTTGGATTGATCTAAAGAGACGAAAGAGAGTTCAGAAGACGACGAGGGCGAACGAGAGAGAGTTGCAAGGAGTTAGTGGACTGTGGAGGTCTTCATCTTAGAACCGAACGAAGAGATAGGACGACTCGCCTTCAAGAACCCTGTGTTGGATGAAAAGAGAGATTGATACAGTGAGAATTGAATCCAAAGATGTTAGTCAACGAGAGAGAGAGGGCGACTCACAATCTTCCTTTTGCTCGTTCTTCGAGAAGTCGATCCACTTGTACTCTACTTCCAAAGCTTCTGGACCATAAGCAGCTCTCAATTCCTCGATAAAGATCTGTGGTTTATGTCCATTCGGGGTTGCAGCAGATAGGAGCTGAATCGGGATCATGGTTGAGCTATCGTTTTGAGGATGAAAAGAAGTAGTTGGGGAAAGAGAAGAAGTTGAGGGCGAAGAAGTTTTGAAGCTTGAAGGGAGAGCTCTTCTCGAGCTTCGCTCGCTCGAGTCCTCAACGCCGTACGCTAGGTTCACTTATTACGAAGCTAACTGATTCTCGTATACGATTTCCGAAGGCCCCTGCTCTCAATTCATTGCTCTCACTGTGAGGGGATCTCTCTGCGAGAGATGCTCCTCTCCCTCCTCACCAATTCTCCTATTTATCACGGTACATATTCCCCCGTCTTTCATAAATCAGTACACTTGGAAAAGCCCTTTTGGACCCGTCCTGAAACAGCGTCAACGAACGGCGAGCGCTTGAGCTGTTTGCGACTTTGCGTTCTCTTCCTGAATTGCTTGGATTGCCACGAAAGCCTTCGTTTTTCGCTTCGCTTTTCGATCTTACATTTGAAACTTCCAAGAACGTCATAATAGGTCAACAGCTAGGTACCTTCGGCGAAGCAAAGATGAGAACGCGAAGGATGAGTTGCGATTCGCAAGCTAGGACGCTGGCTGCTAGAAGTGAAAGCCTTCTCTTCTGCAATTTTTGGATGTGCTCGCTCGTAGCTAGCAAGTAATTTTAAATCTAAAGATTTCAGAGTTGAGCGTAGAAGCGTGATCTCGCCTCGCAAGCAGGTCGAGAAAGTGAAGCTCATCCACTGACAGTTTTACAGAGCGATTAAAAGGCCCTTCCTCCCATTTCTTTCTCCGATAATCTTCTTCACTCTCGAAACACTCTGTGGAGGACCTCACCAAGTCTTTCCGGAGAGCGTCGCGTTTGGCGTTTACGAAAGCTCGTCGAATTGTCGTTCTCTAGTCGAGGGTTTGCGCGCAAGAAGATGACGTGAGAGACAGACTGGAAACCTTTACTATTTCTGCTTTTGACTAGTACAACAAAACTATCGTTAATTTCTTCTTGGACCTTTGAAACAGAACCTCGAACTTCCTTCAGCTAGGCGACTTGAGCGATTGCTAGAGAGAAGGGGTCTTCAGTCGATAGTGCCCATGCTCCTCCTCCAGCGACGGTCATTCTTCCACCGCTGAGATTTGAAGATTCATATGAGATAGGCGAGTAGAAAGAAGTAGGAGAGGAGGGAAGAATGAGAGACTTTGGCTGTCAGTGGTCGATACTCTCGACGTGCGTCGATCGACAGAAGAGATCTCATCTCTTTCTGTGTTCCAACTCTCTCGATGGGGACGAACCACTCACCATCCGCAGCTGCAACCTGTATTTCACGAAGTACGAGGGTGTAGGAGAAGAGACGGAAGAACGAGAGGGAAGTGAGGTTCGCGTGTCAGTGGTTGTCGTCTAAACAAGATAACATCCCCTCCTCGTTTCTTCCACACTTTCAGATGTACTGTCTCGTCGACCACACCGACTAACCTTTGAGGCGAAGGACTAAATGGAGCGTTGACTCTCTGTAAATCTTGTCTGGCAGAAGGAGAAGACGGAGGAGTCACAGTGTGAGAAAGAAGAAGTCAGTGCAAGTACGGCACTGCTCTTCCACGACAGATTGACTTGACTCACAGTCTCCCAAAGTTCTACCACTTTCTAATTGCTTCCCGCCAAAGATCATATGTTGGTTTTTTGGCGCGATTCCCTCTTTGTCTTGAATTTTCATCTTGATCATGTCGATAGCATCATACATGCCGACCTCGAGCGTTAAAGTCTTCCCAGTCAAAGTTTTGACAAAAATTTGGTAGTGCAATGATTAAGACTTCTTCAAATCTTCTTGAGAGTAACTTAAGATTAACTTCCCCTCGTCTAAGATGCCAATCTCAGCCAAGATCATCTTCTTCGAAAGGACAAAGTCGTTGAAAGCCAGAGTTTGGTAGCAGGATGCGATGTCACGATGACGCTGCAAGTTGAAGGTGACTGAGAACAGGGATCAGATTATTTCAGAAGAAAGAAAAGCAAGGTGATGAGCAGCGAGAACTCCTAGCTCAACGTAATTCGAGTCGATTTATATCTCCACTCACCTCTTGCGATGGTGTCAGAAGCTCTGACATTCAATTTGAACTCTGTTTTAGTAAAGTTGCCAAAGACTGAAATGTAGACTTGTTCCAAGAAGACGTCGATGTTCGCACCACTACCAATTTCATAAGAAGAAAGAAAGTTTCGTCTTGAAGCTCTACCATTCCAAACTTCAAGGTTTGATGAGAGACGGGGTAACCTTTCTTATTGAAGATCATAATCTTCACTGTCTCAA